>APFE031347258.1:88721-124525 GCA_000404065.3 Pinus taeda
AAGTGGGAGATTGTTGGGTTGTGTTATATTCTTTCCACATAGTTAACAGGGGGTTTGAGGGGTACCCGTAGCCCCACTGTATGGGGTCCGGGGCAGTGCCCTTGAAAATTTTTGTTTTGGACCCTACGTTAGGTTGGGTGGACCCACCTATGGTTTTGTGCATGATTTTTGCACATGTTTTTTGGAAGCGATGGTTTTAGGTCCATGGTATTGGATCGATGGTTTTTTGGTCCATGGTATTGGACGTGATGGTTTTTCGGTCCATGGTATTAGATGCTTCGACATGTATAAATATGTATTGTAACATTGAAAGGAAAATAAGGAAAAATCAAGCTGGTAGTCTCGGTTTTGAGATCCAGTGGGAAATCTTTGTGTATATTTGTTTTATGTGTTATGCTCTCGCATTTTTATTTTTCCTGTGATTTAGAATTCGTATGCAGGTAATTTCATATGTTGGTAACACTCCTTCAACTGGTGATAGTAAAGTTCATGGACAGAAAGGAAAGGTCAAAGTTCCATGTAGTTTGTGTGAAGGTAATCATTCCCTTCACCTTTGTCCTTTTTTGGATGAAGCCAAAAGAATGTTGGATAACTATCTTGCTTCATCACAGCGACTTCCATTTGGCTACAAGAAACTCTCCCCAAGTCCTTTACTAGTTGAAAAATTGACTGATTTAAATCAACTGTCGGTCGAAATCACTTCTCTAAAAGTGAATCTTATGAGTCTATACCCAACCAAAGTCAACAAGTCGAGGTAACAGTTGACCCAATTTCACCTTTAGATAATCATACCCATCCCGAAGAGAGTGAGAATGACACCATTCAAATTCTCTTTGTTACTTCAGATTCTAACGAAGTTGGGGGCAATCCACCTGTTCCATCTAGACAGGAGGAAAACCTTCCATTTTTCATAACTCAAGGGATTAATTCTCTCATTTATTTGGTACCCCCTCCAAGTATTCTAGTCACTTCATTTGATTGGAATCAAGTAGCGAGATCCCACCTTCCTTCTTAGGTACCTTTCCGGATCATAGTACAAGTTTGTAAAATGAGCATGTCTGGCATTATCATAGATGAAGGTCCATCAATGAGTATCCTTTCCTCAACTACTTGGAAAGTGCTTGGTTCACCACCACTTATGCCTGTTACACAAAATCTGTTAGGCTTTAACAAAGGAACCAATCAATCGTTAGGAACCCTTCCGAAGTTCTCGATCACTTTGGGAGGGAAAATTGTTCATCTGAATGTGATGATAGTACTAGAACTGTTAGATTAGAATCTAATTTTGGGGCGTCATTACGTTTATAACATGGAAGTTATTGTTTCAACACTACTCCGAGTGATGTGTTTCCCACATGAAGGAAAAATTGTCACCGTTCACCAGCTTCCATTTCCTGGTCCAAGCATAGCTCCAAGTCAATCATCATCCCTAAATGGTCTATTTACATTAATGATATCACTTGAACCTTCATTCCATCCAACTGACAGCCAGGAGTAATCTGGTGAATGTAACGAAGCTTAGGGGGCATGCACCCTTGTCTATTCTGGATGCACCTAGTTGTAAAGATAAGTCTCCCTGTAGGTTATGTGATTGGTCTAACACACCATTCACCTTTGTCTATTCTGGATAAAGCCAAGGAGGTGTTTTGTCTATTCTGGATGAAACCATCCTGCCTAACCACCGTGATTTCCATATGTTTTGAATCAGCTATCGGAGAACCCACAGTATGAACATTTTTATGCCAACGTTTCAAATCCCAAATGGGATCCATCATCTGGACTTAAGAATGATGATAAAAGATGAGCTGCATTAGGGAATAAATACTAATGAGGTTAAATTTTTGGATCAACACACTGTTGGCTAGGAAATTTATTTATTAATTTTATTAATTTTGTATTAATTTTATTAAAATAATTTTATTAAATTTTAATAATTTATTAATTTTATTAATAATTCATTTATTGTATTAATTAATTAGAAAAATAAAATTGTTAAATTAATTTGATTCAAATTAATTAAAATAAAAAAGATTAATATTAATTAATTTAATTAAAATATTAAGTTAATAAATTAACTTTTAAGTTATTAAATTAAAAATTAATAAAAATTAATAAAAATTAAATATAATAAAATTGTATTAATAAAATATAAAATAAAATAATTTAATTTTTATTAATTTAATTAATCTTATTAATTAATTTTTATTAATTTAAATTAATTTACTATTATTAAATTAAATTAAACTAAATTATAGTTATAAATTAATAATTAATTAGTTATAATTAAATTAATTAAATTATGATTAATTTTAATTAATTAATATGATAATTGATATACTAGTTAATATATAGAAATTCCTTTTATTAATTAATTATGATTATTATAATTAATTAATATGATAGTTAATTAATTAATTTTTAGGTTAATTATTATATATTTGTTAATATTAAAATGGGGTTATTGGAATATATTACCTGCTCACTTGCTATACCTGGGATGAGTTTGCGATCTTGATTCCTTGATCAAGGGAAGCCAACTACTGCTAATCTCCATACCGTTGTCCCTGTTTAGATTATGAGGATGTTTGATAATTTCAAGCGCTTCTCTGATCTTTCATTTCTGATACTGCTCCTCCTTTGCGATAATTGATGCGCTTTCGAGGCAGATATGGTGCTTAGTCTTTACAGAGTGCTCAGCCAAAGCTGAGGTACGAGATCTTTCATTCTTAATATCAACACCATCTCATTAGTATTTATTCCCTAATGCAGCTCATCTTTTATCATCATTCTTAAGTCCTGATGATGGATCCCATTTGGGATTTGAAACGTTGGCATAAAAATGTTCATACTGTGGGTTCTCCGGTAGCTGATTCAAAAGATAAAAACCACAGATCTCTTAAATCCAGGATTTCCATATGGCTATAGGAGACTCTCCTTTTTATCATATTGGGGACATGCAAACCATTCTCATTTCCTTTTTTCAATTTTCATTTTCAAATTTTAGCTTTGTCATTTTTTCAATTTTTATTTTTGTCATTTCAAGCTTATATAAAAAATAAAAATACAACCAAGAATAGTTCCCCCATGGTTCAAGCTTATCAAAGAAAATTAACCCACCAAGCATATTTCCCCCATGGTTCAAGCTTGTCCAAAAAAAGAATGAACCCACCAAGCATAGTTCCCCCATGGTTCAAGCTTGTCAAAAATGAACCCACGTTCAACTAAATAACCTTTGTGATTGCCATTTTATCAGCCTTTTGAATGTTTTTTGTGTACCTCTCATCACCTCCATTCCTTTGGCTGATCATACGATCTCACTTGGTTGTTTTACCCCTTTTTGAGGAACAGTTGCAATGAGTGGTCCTTATTAGCCAGCTGCTTCATAGAATTCACTGGAACCAGTTGCTACCCTAGACACCACTCGTTCCTCAAAATCGAGCCTCCTTTAAACCCTTTTCAGACTCGTTAAATATGAAAAGATTGTTGAGCGTTGGCCTTTCTAGCTTGTTAAAGTGATTTCAAATGTCATACCTCCTATATTGTTTTATACGTTTTTAGATCCGAGGAATTATCTTAGGAAAAAGTCAAGCACTTGTGTTTTTCGGCTCGTTAAAATGATCGTAAAAGTCATCCCTTTTGTATCATTTTATCCTTTTTTAGGCTCGAGGTATTATTTTATGAAAAGGAACTTATGGAGTTTTCTTTTCATCCCTTTTCAAACTCTCTAAACATGAAAACGACCAAGTTATCTTTGTCATTAAACTCATTAAAACAATAGCGACAAACTTGTCCATTCTAGACGAGGCCGAGTTTAACTGTCACTAGACTCCTTAAAACATAGCAACATGTTTGCTCGAAGGGAAAATTATAGAACAAGCATATGTTATCCTCCTCAATCTTGACAAAAATAAAGAGCTACTCGTCAGAAAGGACTAGGGAAAAAGGGAAAAAACTTGAAGAATTTATGGTAGTAGGTCGCTCTTGAACATGACACTTTCACTCCATCACCATGATTGAGTCGGGTTGGGTTATTCCATTCACTGGTCATCTCACCATTGGTCTTTCACAGCATCCATATTTTTGAGTTAACACTACCAATCCATCTCAGTGTCACCAACATGTTCAAGAGAAGTCATTTAGTTGAGAAACCACAATCCAGTTAATGTCTCATCCACTGTAATACCTACAACCTTCATTTTTTCATGACTTCCATTCCCGAACCTTGTGTTGTCAATCCATTTTCACCTCCAGAAATTATTTTCTTTGTTTCGTGTCATAGCTATGGGATACCTCAAGGCCTTCCTACGACGAGTCATTTTTTGTCGACATCAGCGCACTATCCAAGAAGTTGACTTAGAAACACCCCTTTCAGTGCTTTGAAGCTTCATACGTCAATGGTAAGTTTCTCACTTTCGGCGATAGGTTGACACCAATGGCCTTTGACCGAAATATTTTGCGTGGTATTTGACATCGGATTATATATTCACACCACGTGAATTATAATGTAGTACCTTGAGGGTCATTATCATTATTGGTGATTTCTCTCATGTCTGTTAAGAACTCACATTATCGGCTGGTAATCAGGTGATGTCTTTCCATGTTCGAATTCAGAACATCTCTTCACATGGATTGACTTGTACATCGGGCGAAGATTGAATGAGTTTGAAGACCCAAGATCTAGTTTCATCCATCCGGGCTACGATATATTTAGGGATATAAGAACATCAAATGTACAAAGAAGTTGCACAGATGGTTATCCGAACCATGGAGGATGACTCTAGATATGAAGAATCACTAGTCTGCATCTACAGACGACTATCTGATATATGTACATGAAATGAATTTATAAAGTTGAGCATGTGAATGCATACCTCAACTAGATCATGAAAATTATATTATGATCATGTATTTTATTGTAACTTATGCAGGTGACCTTCTAGTTCGAAACCTCAGATCCTCATGATAAAGCATTCCACCCGACATCAAAATTTACGACTTCATGCTTTAGCGGGAAACTGTTATAGACATATTTGGGTACATCAACCCTAAAATTATATTTCTATAAGCTAGGGCTCTTCGACCCCTAAAAGAGTTATTTCATACCCTAAAAGAGCTTAGTCATTTGATTACATCATTCCCCAAAAGTTCCACCTGAGAAACCATCCAGGAATGACCTAAATTGAACCATACTGACTACCCCACTCACAGGGTATGATGTGTACTGACTGGTACACTACCCAGGTGCAATGCATACTGATTATGGTTTCTATAGGGTGCGATGTGCGAGTATGGACAAATGTCAGAGACAGTTTTCTAGGTGGTTGCTCATGTAATCTTCTAGAAACTTCTCCAATGCCACTTGCCTCTCTAAATTCACCCAGGGATGAGTAAGAAATCCAAGAAATCCCCAAGTGGAACCAATTGTAACAAGTGGAATGACACTAATCAAACCCTATACATGACTCACACCCTTGCACACATCTATAAATGGATCCCTCATCTAAGAGATCCAGAGGCTGGAATATTGTGAATTGCAAGGAAGTGCTGATAGTTTGTAATTGATGAAAGAGAATTGCATTGTTGGTGTGATCTTGCTATTTCATGAGGTGAAGAGGGATCGAAGCTGGGAGGATGATGCTGGATCAAACAACTGGGTTGTAATTCTCCCTTCTATTCAATAAATTTCTTCAAGTTTTCTTCCATATGATTGTGCAATTGTGAATGTTATCATTTGTGAATGTTATCATTTTTTCATTATATATCTGATTCTATAATGTTTATGTTGTAATACATCATGATGCTTTGACAGTTCTTTGTTGTTGTACTTATGTAGAAGTGGGTTAAGTATAGAGAGGAGTTGCAAGCTCTGTCAAGGGGGAGAGAGATCAAGCAAGGGACTAAGTAGAAGTTCCAGGTTGGTTCCTTTATCTTTCTCTTATCTATTGCACATAGAAGAAATATTTGAATTACTTTTAACTGTTGTTGCTAGAGTAGCTACCAAACCTAGAGGGCTAGTCGTTCGACAAAGCACTAGTTTTCCCCGAAATAGACATGTAACATTTTTTGTGAAGTGGTGTAACCAGATAAATGTCCACCACATGCCCTTGAGTGGCATTCATTCAATACTTGCTCGACCTCCTCCAGAGTGAGGCACCTCCGTAAAATAGTATTGATACCACAACATTAAAGAGAGTCGTTTATAATCACATCAAAACTCAGGATTGGTACCAGATACGTTGATTCTCTGGGAGAGAGGTATTAGAACGAAGTGTCTAGGTATAGAGATAAATGATAAAATCTCCATTCCATGAGACAGATGATAATATCAGGAGTAATGAATCATCTGGTATGGAATATTCATATGTGGATTTGGCATCAAGGGAAGGGATATTACACATAAGCTTGACAAAAACTAAGGATTTCTTTGACTTGGACTTGATGAATTCCATGTCAAAATCTTAGAGAATAATGATCCACTTAGAGTATTCTCCCCCAAATAATTGATGTGACAATATGTATGTCATAGGGTTGAAATATGAAATGGCTGTAGTTTTGCGAAGAAATATGTAATGGATAAATCCCTAGACGACTTGAACAGCTGCGAAAGATGACTTTTCCACATGAGTATATCGTATCTTAGTGTTGTTGAGGTTTTGATTCATAATAAATGGGATATTTAGTCTCCATATCATCTTCTTGGACCAACACCATAGCTATAGTAGATATGGCAACAATAAGGTATAGGAATTAATCGCAATGATAGTTGGGAGGATAAAGCAGAGATGTGAGAACCAGAACATCTTTCAAGGCATCAAATTATTTTTGTGTAGCATCATCCCAATGGAAGGAAATCCTATTTTTTAGAAAGTGAGTAAATACTTTGGTCATTTTAGTGTAGCTAGGAATGAGCCACCTTAGGAAGTTATCTTTCCCTTGGAGTATTTGTAACGAACAAGAGTGGAGAGTGTAGGGAAGTCTATGGTTTACTAGACTTTTAAAGGATCAATACGAATTCTATGTTTCGAAACTATTAAACTAAGGAGTCAATCAAAACCAACACAAAACACACATTTGTGTGGGTTGAGTCAAATATTATAATGTCAACAACAGAGGAAGATGGCCCGTAAATGCATGGGGTGTTCAGCATCATGCTTAGAGTGAGAAAGGAGATCATCCAAATAGGGTTACATGATGTGCTTGATATCATGGAAAGGATAGTCCATCACATGTTGAAACATGGCCCCTGCATTCTTTAAACTGCAAGGGAGTTTTTTATAAGAAAAATTACTCTAGGGATAAGTAAAGAAGTTTTAGGTTGGTCTGCCAGGAGAATTTTCATTTGATTGTAGCCCAAGGATCCATCCATAAATGAATAAATTTCATATATAGCATAGTCATCAACAATCTCATCAACAAATGGGGTTCGGTAGTTGTCCTTTAGACAAACCCGATTTACATCCCGATAATTGACACATACTCGAATCGTGCCCTATTTCTTCATGACAAGGACAATGTTTGATACCTAATTAGTTAAATGAACATGATATATAAAAATAGTCTGAAGAATATTTTTGATTTCAACTTTTATACCAGCAACCTTCTTGGGATGGACTGAACGAAGGTGTTGCCAGATGGGTTTGTCATCAGGGTAGGTTTTGATTTCGTGCACTATGATTTTTGTACCAAGACCTGCCATTTCCTTATATGTCCATGAAAATACATCTTTGAATTCATGAAAAAGGGCTCGATAAGTCTTGACTTCAGATTTAGTGCAAGATTCTCCGATGTAAAAATTTTCGACTATTATTAGTTTAATAAAATATCAAGAGGAATAATTTATTCAATATTCGAAAGGTTATTTTCAGAGTCAATCTCATGAATGGAAAAAAAGGTCGTAAAGTGTTCGAAAAAATTAGGTAGGTATACACCACTAGGATTATCTCCAATGGTATCTGGGAAGGAGGAATGATGATGATGTTTGTCCCATGGCATGTCGTCTGACATTATGATCTCCATGTTGCTTTTGTAGGTAGATAATGTATGCAAGAAAGGACCAGAGGATGAACCATAATCTAGTGATCGATCTAACCAATTAATTGAGGAGAATATATGGTCTGAACAAGATGCAAATATGTATTCGTAATCTTTCTCAAACGGGGTTAAGAGGCATATAGTCACCAAAACTTTTGATGTCAGTTTCATCAGGGACAATTCATGCATTGGTTAGGATTATAGATGATGATATCATGTTGATATAATAAACAGACGTTGAGGAGTTGGAAAGTGGAGGGGGAGGGAGTGAAAAGGTCCCCATAGGTGATGAATCCTTCAATAAACTAACCCCAACATGTTGGTAGGAATGTAGGGCTTCCCCTACAAGAGTGACGATTCCAGCAACATTGGAATCAATAGGGAAAAAGGTGAGTTGATTAATGGCCATGATCCTGGATTTATGAGGAAAGGCGTTCATATGGAAATAAGTCCAAATAATGACATCCATAGCATAAACCCATGTGCATCCTAGTAGAATATTATATTCCAAAGGTCTATTGATAAATTCTACTTCAATGGAGACAACTTTTTCCCCTAATTCCACTTGGAGGGAGTTAAAAATCCCATAAGGTTTGCATGTCCTTCCATCAAAATATTTTAATATGCAAGTCAATTGACTAAGTTGGGTTGAACAAATTACCTTGCAGCAAGACATGAACATGATGGAGTTCAAATATCCCTCGTCCACAATAGAACGATGGATGTTCTTACCATGGACAACGACCTGGCTCATAAAAGGTAACCAAGACGGAAGTTGAGGGCTATATTTTTCATGAGATAAAACCACTAGGCTAGAATCTGATGGATCCACACACTCGATAGATGACAATAAGGCCTTCTTTTGGGTGGCGGAATTTTGCAACACCTCAAGAGTCAACATAGCTAAAGGGGACTGAGCCAAGTATTCAAGTATGTTTTAATTTTCAGAGGCTCTTGAATGAAAGTGGGAAGTAGACTTGTGGATAACTCCCTTTGGAAGCTTCATAGTCAATTCCATATGAACCAAAGGTGGAATAGGATCAGAAGTAGGAGGTGTCAAACTGGTAGGTTGATCAGTAGTCTGACTCTCAAGTGGATTCACATTACCATAGTCGTTATTCCAAGTGCTTACCATGACATCATATTTCAGCTTTAAGTAGGAAAGCATCAAAACTTTCTTAGAGGAAGAGACATCCCAAGCAACCATATGGGTCTCATGATTGGGAAATGTGTTGGTTAGCATAGCGGGAGAAGTGGATGATTTAAGGAACTGATTAACTTTAGTGTGGTATGGAAAATAACGTGTAAAGTGATCCTCGTTAAAAATCAAACATGGGTATCAAGGCTTTGTTTCCCATCCGAAGAAAAATTTGTTTGTTTATCCTATGGTGAGGAGTCTTTCTTTTTCTTACCTTTTCCTTTCTTCTTTCTTCTAGCTTGTTATTGAAACTTACTTTTATCAGATGAGACAAAATTCATCACGAAAGAGAAAGATGAAGGAGGTTGAGATGGAGGGTTTTGTGTAGGAGTGGTAAGAGCAATACCAAATGGTTTACTCATCGAGAGTGAGCTAGAAAAACCTATAGTTCCATCAGCAACATGCGATTATTTACTAGGTGGAGGAGGAATAGTATTCGAGGGTCTCAGAGCATTCTGTCTCTTATCATAAAGCGCGATCGATTGGGTGTAGACCATATCTAAATATTGATCATGAGAAATAACTTGATCTTCGGTCATGAATCCACCTTTGGCCACATCTTCTATTATGGGGGCTAACAGAGATTTGAAAAACCATTCTTCTAACAATTGATTGGGAACATAAGTCTTGACCAATCGACAATGACATATCCACTCATGGATATGATCCAAAATATGAGTAGAGTCTAACTGTTTAAAGTTAGTTAATAGTTTCGTTCCAGTTTCGTATCTGATGGGAAACTAGAAATGTGTCAGGAAGGTAGTGGCTAAAGTCCTAAAGTCGTGAAACAATTCTGTATATAATTCAATTTAACATTTGTTTATGGTAACCCTAAGAATTTATCGGAAGAGATGAAGTCAAATGGAATCATTATTAAGTGAATTGGATCAACACCATCGATGATACATCATGACATGCATCGATGAGTCTTCTCCAGGATTCCCAATGCATTCTGGGATATTAAAAGGAAACTTAGTGGGAATAATCAACCACCATTGTGAATGACCAATGGGGTCATTAGTAAGCCAAGTTAAAACCAGTCACACAAAAGTAGCCAGAGAAGGAAATTTCCTATTAAATTCTAGAGGCGAATGACTTAGATATGAAGGGATAGCCTGGGAAACAAGAATTTTCATTCCTGGATAAGTAGGGTTCTAATAATAAGGAACTTGGTTACCAGAATATGAATGGTTCTGACAACCAACATACAATTGGGTCTGCTTTCCTGTCCCGGGATGGTGATAAAGCTGTTGAAATGCTTGGGTTCAGATTTTATGGCCTTGAAAAGGCACTTGGTTTGATCCATACTATTGCTTAATCAGGGTTTATATTACCCCCTAGTACATGTTTGATTGAGATTGCACAAAATTTTGAATAATCTTGCCCAAAGAAACTTGAGGAGTACCTTATGCAAGTGATTGAGGAGGTGAGAGACCTTGTATAGGTTGATGAGTAAGGAAATGGGGAGAACCAGACACCATTGGAATATGTAACGTACCCCCTAATCCTACCTGTGAATTTAGCTGTTAGGCTCCCTTAAAAATTTATATTTGGCCTTGATTATAGTTAAAAATTAACCATAGTCACTGGTACATTAATTATATGAACACTATTATCCAGATAACGACACTTATAATAATTTAGCAATATCAATAGAGGAATCTATAGGACCGCATACTCCTTGCATACTTTACTGGAACCATGATGGAACCTTTAAATTCATTATGCAACATATACCTCAAATCCATCATTAAGCACAAATTATAAATTGTGAAAGAAACTAGTCATGACATGCAGCACATACCATTCATTGATTAATTCAAACCAACATTAATTATCTTAAGTCTAATGCAGTTAGCTTGGCCTTGCATCGGGTTCATAGTTCTACAGACATAGTGAAATTTTAAACAACAATAAGAATAGATAACCAACCTCTTTGAGTGCACATGTAATAGATAATTGGAAAATCATAGATTATGTAGTTACATGCATGCATCTGTATCTCATTCCCATTATCTGCCATGTTAAACCAGAGACATTATATAACATTAAATACATACTATGTTCCTTCTCTAACATAATGATGATCAGATTTAGATTCACTGGGTATTTCACTCCTCCATACATGTCTATATCATAAACAAATTTAGTGCAATAATACTACCTATGCATAAGGGTCCCTTACGGATTCTATCATGAGTAAGAAAAAAAAATCCCATACCATGCTTCTACCACTACTACTTTTGGCAGCAATAAGAGTCACATGCATAGGAATGAAATCAGTTACGTGCATCACCAACATATATCTAACGCAATTTGAGTAAAGAACTAGAATGCCTCAATGGATGCAATTCATCATAATGAATAGATTAGATAATGGGTACCTCAGGCTCTACAATTTCAAACATAGAAGAAAAAATTATTTATCATGTATAGATATCATTCTCCTATACAAATATCACACATATAGCTAAACCTATATGATGAAAGAATTGCAGTAACTTACAAGGTAAGGAACAACATCCAACATATTTCACGCATATGAAACCAACTAAAACATCACTTGGAGAGCAGAGCACCACCACTCAACCATGAATCACCTTTGATACCCTATTTATCTATGCAATGGGTACTTAATACCCTCTTTCATGATATAGTTTCCTTTAGCATCATCCCTCTTTTTAGGTGGAGTTTTCATCCACTTTCCTAGGCCTTTTTCATAAAAGATTTCCTTTATCTTCCATAAGGATTTTCATCATGAAAGATTTCATTCTTCTCCCACAAAGCTTTTAATTTTTTTCATTGATGGATATTTATCTCCAATGCATGCAAGCTTATCTAGAATCATATCTAGAAGCTTTATCATGAAAGATTTATCCTATCCTATTCCTTAATGGGATTTGGCAAGAATCTCATCACTTCGTGTCTTTCTTTTCCAAGTGATTTATTTATTTATTTATTTAATAATATTTTTGTTTTCCATATTACATATCACACCTAGATTTTCTCAGCTTAGGTTACAATAGTCTAACACACAAGCGAGGGGTGTTGCATACTCCCCCCCTTAAATTTTACACCATCCTTTGTGTATTACTGCATCCTCGTTCATAGGTAGCTCTCTTTGAATCCACAACTTCTATGGCCTTGCCATATGATGCAATCTATCAATATATATATATATATATATATATATATATATATATATATAACACACACATAACACATACACATACACATAACACATACACACACAACACACACACACACACACACACATATATATATATATACATATATATCGATTACAAGGAGTGCTCTGAAAACATCTCCTTCGATTGCTACCTGTAACATTGGTTTCAAAAAAAATTGTAAGAAATTTTTAGATGTAGAACTCAACAAAATTTTACCTTAATCAATATATTAATTTCATACGAAATACTACTAAATTAGTTATGGCTTATATTTTCCATTATTCATTTTGTTTGAGGAATGCATGTTCTCCCCTACATTCTTCCAATCCCTTTTCTTATTGAACACTTGCTTCCTACAGTTTCTTTGCATACAACAAATCAGTTTGCATATTTTCCAAATCAATATGAATATAATATAATAACCATATATACTCATCATAATCATATGTATACCAAAATGCAATTAAATTGTGGTTACGTATCCTTGAACCACCTCTCAATTTCCTTCTTCTGTGTAACTTCTTGGTCGATTTCCCTGCTAGACACCCACCCAGTGTCTTCATGCATACCTACACACAAGGTGTATTACACACATAGATATACATATCATTTTTTAACCATGGCATACATAGATCCATAATGGTACCATATGTACTATGTGTACATAATACAATATGTACCACTTGATATCATACCATGCCCATAGCATTAGCTGCATGCCATACACTTATCCACATGTTTTCGATCACGTTAGTGTTATGGCAAACATTCCTTTATCTATTTATGGTAAGTAGAATAAACTATGTTCAGTTTCTTGCTAAGCACTTTCATGGACCTATTCCATTTTATAACAATCATCAATCACAATCATCATGAATACTATAACTCAATCATACCCCTAACTTTTAGTTTCGTGGATTTAATCTATCACCTGTAACAAGTTTTAACAATAATGAAATACATCATAAAGAATAATATGATACTTAGTCTATCATAGATACTTGAAGTCTCATGCCCCTTATAATATCTTTGGTTAGTTCTTAATAATCATCCCATACATAAATAATCAGGTCATATGATTTTCTTCTTTCAATGCCTTGCTGGTAAGTTTCATGTAGGTCTAACAATATGCACCTGCATACAACTCCCATGTAGGAGTTATAAGTGAAAACTTATGCTATTCTCCACTTCATATCCTTAAGATCAAGAGATTGGTTACCCTCTCTTATCGTATTTGATGCATGTGTTATTTGAATATTAACATTAGTTTTTTTTTTTTATCACTATGAGCGGTAATTATACAAAATATTTTTCTTTACCCATTTTCTTCTTACTAACTCAGAGGCATTTTCTGAAGAATCATCAAAACTTGCTTCTAGATTTCCATTATTTATAGATGCAATAGGTTGTATCATTTTTCCACACCCACCTCACAATCTCATTTCTGATTTAAGTTATATTAACATGTAATCTATGACTCTTTCTTTACTCAACCATAATCCCATAGATTCCAACCTATGCATGTTAAATTAACTATGCATAATTTTCTAATAAGTTTTTGTTTCCTTAATTAAGGTGTATTTAGATCATTTTCAAGGGAGTCTCTCTTCCCCATACTATACTATCCAACAACTTGTATGTTTTCTATTTGTGTCATGATTAGATTCCTTTAATGGTTGTTAAGACATAATAGTTTAATATTGGATTTCTTATCCAAAATCAATTACACCCCAAGTTCTCCCACATAGAGAGTAATTTATTCTTTGATTTTATCATAGTTTAATTGCGAGAATTTGTAATTCTTATACATATTAAGGCACATTCATGTAACTCATTGTATTTCACAATGAGTCTTACCTGCGAGTCTCACAAGCAATGTACAACTTAGGTAATCAATATTCTTCTCCTATATGCATTACTTGTTTAACAATATTAATATTTTATTAATTTGGTGACCATTATTTTTCATGACTATCAATTAATTATCCCACTATACCTATTTGTAAGCATTGTCTTTCAATCATGTTATGGTGTCCACATAAGAGTGTTTATCCATTGTTTAAGTTTTGAACATTCATAATATTTTAAACCCCTTACCTAGGAGGAAGCTCGATAAAGGTACCTGTATATCATGTTATTTCTTCACTTTAGCATGTAATCATACCAAATAAATTTCCTTATAACCATTTTAGCATCATCTCATCAATATTAAGGCATAAATTTTATTTAGCCGATCACAAACAAATTCTAATAGCTATATGCAACATAGCATATCATTAATTCTTTGTTCCATATTTGTATATCATGTCCATACTTATCAAATCTATCATCATCATTTTAAGCCCTTCGATGATTATGGCATATAGTTTAAGCATGCAATAATAACTTAGTTGTAATAAGTTTTTCATATAACTATAGGAATTGATACCTACTCGGTTATTCATCAAATCTTACTATATTCTTTCCATGATGTCTTAAATTTATGGTTTTAGACATGCTCATAATTTGATCATGCACTCCCTTTGATCATGCACTCCCTTGCTTCTTAACATAATCACATGATAAGTTATATACATATATATATACACAAACGCTAGGATACAACTCTCAACCAACTCAAGAATGTTCATAACTGGTTGACAATAATAAATAGGTTAATTGTTTCTATTATTCTTCATGTTCTGCTGCCACCATATGGCAGTATAACACCTTCCTCATTAATTTGCATTAGCATAGCGATTTGTGCAAGAAAGGAGTATTTGTGGGGAAATGTTATACTTTTTATTTTGAGAGTTGACTTATCTGAATTCATCCCAATACAAGGTGAAGTTTACCATGGCTGCTCCATACTTAATTACATCACCCAAGAGAAAGGATACATCAAACACTTGATTCACATGTATCAATGTACTGAAATGGGCATTCTGTCAAATTCATGGACTTGATTTAACCCACCAAAATTCTTGGTTTAATCCTATTATGAGTAATTGGAGATTAGCAAGGCACACAAGATTGCTTTGGTAAATGGTTCATACGAGTAGCTTTTATTGCAATCAAACGCTTTCCTATTAGTCACAAAATTGGAAAAGCTACATAAACTCCAAAGTCATCTCTATATTGACTTTAATCAAGTAAAGGAAACTATCGAGTCTTGGCAACATCTAGTCAACCCAGGAGAAAAATTAATGCATGATGTGATATGTGCATGAGGTACATATTAACTTGGAGCTTTCAAACTAAGTTTATAGAAAACTGAAAGAATTGTTTTTTTCTAGGGTTTATAGACTTGATTAAAGAGAACAATATATGTGCTCTTGCAATTTTTCTGGAATATTTTTCATGCGGTGGTGTTGGCTCCCATTAAAGTTTCAAATCCAATACATACTGCTACAGTTAGGTATTTTTCCATTGTATAAATCATTTCATACGAAATTCGAGAGCTAGTTAACAATTTGCTTCTCATTACTTATTTTATTCTACCGAAAACAATTACATTGAAATTTTTAAAACAATCGTGGTGGCTAAACAAATTGATCTGAATCATAGTAAAAGAGGTACCACATTCATGTTGACTCCTCGTCGAATTCCAACCCCCACTACATTTACAACAAAAAGGAAACATGTAAGTTAACTTCCATGAATTAAATTCATTTGATTATATGTGTCTCTTCGTTCTTGTTTTCAGCGACCATTGAAGCTAAGTCATCATTGCAACAACAAATGATTGATCTGACCAAAATTCCCATGGTGAACTAATTTTTTTATTAGTTTAGCAATAGCGATCTCCTTGTTAAGATCATGGCATGTGTTGGGGTTGGTACCGATTACGGTTTAAAATGCCATGATATGCGCTGTTTAATTCCATAACCAAAATAAAAACAAAATTTAGACTTCCCAAATCCATTCAGAAGCCAACAAATCAATATATGAGGTAAGGAATGAGCCCATGATGATCTTATGTTATTGGGTTTTATAATATATATATATATATAATATATAATATATATATATAAATATATATATAATATAATATACAACAATTTAACAGTACTGTAGACAGTGATAAGGAAACTACTCCTGTAAATCCTACATGTTGCTGCTCGAAATCCTCTTAACAAGTTGAGACCCAAACCCCCATAGTACAACAAAACTTGTTATCTGACGAGTGGGGTAATATACATTAGAGAAATATGAGTGCATGCAATGCCAGGACGGTCTATTTGCATGCCCCAACAAAGATGAAAAGATACAACAGAGACATATTTACTCCTACAGAGAGTGTTTTGTGGGTATAATTAAATTTACCTTTTAATTTTCCAGTCAGGCGCAACCTAAGGTTGCCGTGGGTCTTGCCTACACTTTCTTTTATTCTGTAGTGACGAACCACAATGGGGAGCATCTTCTTCACTACTGCAAGGCTACAACAGAAACATCTAAACCTAGCCTTTAACATGGTTGCCCTCATTTTTTTTCCTCTATTAGGCAGCGCCGAATCATGTCAAGGGAATATAGGTGCTCACTATTATAGAACTAGACAATTAATTCAAGGATTGAGCTGGTATTATTAATGATTAATGCCCTCTATGCATTGCGGGATAAGGCGATGAGGATAAACGTTATCCTAGGTTACAGATTTTATCTGATCATGAGGATGTTTTAACTTAATCTGGCTCAGGATAATCATTTCCCAACCCAACACCTTCCATGTCAGTGAATAGTTGATAAAGGAAATAGTGAGCTATGACAGTTCAACCACCCGATCAGCCTCTAAAATGAAAATGAAACAGTGGTCATGATTTTCTACATCCTTTGATTAGGCATGCATCATTTCTTTTATCCACAAATCATGGGTCTAAAAGCATTAAACCCGGTGTGCATGCTATTTGACAAACCTTCTAATCTCAATCGAAAAGAGAAAATGCTTCTTTCCCCAGCAGTGCAGGAGGAATAAAGCAACATGATTAATGCACTGAGTGCCCTAGCTTTTCCTGAATCTCTCAAAACTTGTGATAATAATCCGAAGACAATGTTTAAGAAAGAAGAAACAACATTCTATAGTTTTTCTGGTGCGGTGATGTGTTTAAAACCATTTGATGTAGCAAGTGCTTCAGTGAGCTTTTGGGGGTGATATTTTTTATAATAACTATGATGCTTCTACCGCATACTTCCTTAACTCAATTATTGGCGCGGCATGATTAGAAATCTTGCGGCAAGGCTTATACGTTATCGATAAGTATTCTCTTAGTCATCTAATCCTTAAGATAACTAATATCCTTTTTTTTCTCAAAACAAGATAGTGTAATGTGACTGCTTTTACCAGCACGTCACTTGTCACACTCTCCATGTTTTGGGGTAATTTTATCTTCCTGCAATTGTCTGCAGTGTAGTGGAGTTTATGATTTCTATTAATTACATACATTTTTGCTCTTAGGGGTGTTGTTGTTATGAGAACAACCATTATCCACTCATTGCATTTCTAACCCATTTGATCAACGATCGACGCTAGAAATGCATTAGATAAAAGAATAGTAGTCACCCACGTGACTTTCTCCATCCTTGTTTCCTTTTTCTTTCGTCATACCCTCCATCCCATTGATTAAAGCAAAAGATTCTAAGCTAATTTGAAAATGAATTCCACGGACGGGAAATAAACGCAGAACCCCCGGGTATGACCAACACCTTTAACGCTAAGTCTCATGGGAGGAAATAATAACATGAAGCTCTCATCTTTTTGCAACCATTCACCCTCCAATGGTATATATATTATTTACTTTAATTAACCAATTTTCTCTCCAGCACAAGGTATCTGCTAACATCTGGCAGTTTGCATATCGCATAAGCCTCTAACTTCCTTGGCATTACTCTTTCCCTACTCATATTTTATCTCAACAAAACCTAAATAATTGGGTTTGGAATCAGGGTTCCTTGATAGGTAACAGATTCTCCACAACCTTCGTCATCTTCATGAGGGCAGAGACTACTCGACTCATTTGCAAATTTAAACCATATACATACCATAGGGCAATATTAAGTCAAAGATGACATATGTTCAAGGAAGGGTTCCACTAATGATTAGGTGAAGTATCCAATTGGTCTGTTGTCATTGCATTTTACAGTTTGCACGTCCAGCTTTTGGAAACAGAGAAGAATCTTAAGTCAAGATCATGGAGTCCCCCTTTGATTTTAAGGGGATTTTAAGAAACCCGTATATATTGGTTGATTTAACTGAATAATCACTTTTTGACCCATAAGGTCTTCCAAGAAGTCATGTCAGTTTGTGGATTTTCCATTTTTAATAAATGTGCACTTCCTCTGATATTTATTATATATCTCTATAGTTTCACATGTAAATAATTCAAACTACTTTTCATATTAACTTTTCATGAACATAAGAAATGTATTACAACAACCTGAATTGACTCATAACATTTTATCACTTAATTAGAATGAAGGGTGGGTCGAAAGAGTGAACTTCTTAAGCTCTCAATTTAATCAATTTAAACCTTTATTTAATAAGGTTTGTATTCATAAGCAGAGGTGACCTTTCAATTCTGTGAATGCCTTTTGTTGAGATTCATACCAAAAGAATTTTTCTTTCACTCCTCTCTTGGTGACTTGACTCAAGGGCCAAGTGATATGAGCCAATCCCAACACGAACCTGCAGTAGAGGTTGGCAAGACCTAGAAAGCTGCGAAGCGTTGGAGATGGCCAATCTCAAATGACTTGGATGTTATATGGATGCACATGCACACCCTGCTCATCAATAATATATCCCAGATACTAAACTTGGATCATGCCAAAAGTGCATTTCTCCAAATTGGCACATAACTTGTGTTGTTGTAGTGTTTGGAGAACCTGTCAGATGTGGTGGAGGTGCTCTTCCCAACTCTCCCTGAAGATCACGATGTCATCCAAGTATACCACTACAAATGAGTTGGTGAATGGCTACAAGATGTCATCCATTAGCTTCATGAAGGTTGTGGGAGCATTCGTCAATCTGAAAGGCATAACCAACCATTCGAAAAGGCTGTCCTTGGCTTTGAAGGTAGTCTTCCACACATTGGAGGGTTCGATTGGTACCTGGTGATATCCTGACTTCAAATCGATCTCCCTGAAATATGTTTCCCCCTTCAATTGGTTCAGGAGGTCATCAATCCATGGGATCGAGTACATATTATGGATAGTGATCTTGTTCAGGGCCTAATAATCAATACAAAGTCTCCAAGTCACATCCTTCTTCTATACCAGCACGATTGAGCTCCCACAGGGCAATGAACTCGGACAGATGTGACCTTTCTATGGCAGCTCCTGAATCTGCCTCCTGATTTCTGATGAGCCTCATAAATGGGTAATTATATGGGCTCATTTTACCTCCTGACCTAGTCAAATCAACCATTCTCTTAGCTTATTGGATGATTTTCTCATTATATTTATGCTTATAGAGTGAGTTGAGTTAGTTATGATGCCATGTGGTCTAACATGTGTTTCATGCAGATTATTGATGATTTTTGAGGTCAAAGTCAAGGATCCAGTGGACAAATGGCAGAAATAAGTCAAAGTGGACAAATGAGATGACTTATAGGAGGGAATCCCCCTCATTTATTACTCCACACTTTGAATTCCTCTTCATTCAGCTCAGAGTACAAGCAGCCAAGTCATGTAGTAGAAGCCATTTGAGCAAGTGGAGGATGACTGATGATTACCTAGAGTTTTGGGAGCCAAGCCTCCCTGATTTTAAGGAAGTTATTGGTAGCTTCATTTGTATAAGTAGAAGGCCTAGGGCCTCACTAAGGTCAGAGTTTTGTCGAATTTTTGTTGGAGTTTTGTTGTACTTTTCCTTATGTAAAATCTGCTCAACTTCGAGCTTATTATTTTGGCAGTTCCATGTAATCTTGTTATTGTTTTGGAAATAAAGATGGAATCCATTTTGGGCTAGAACTGAGTTACCTTAGAGTGCTAAAGCTCTTGGGTTAGGGCCCAATCCAAGAAGCCAAGCTCCTCTTTACTTGTACTTGTATGTTTTATTTCAGTTTGTAGATTAGGTTGTTTGTTAGATGAATTTCTTTTATGGTCAAGAATAGGTTTCTTTTGATGATTCAATAGTTTGCTTCCATTTATGCTTTCTATAGCAGGTTAAGCAAATGCTAAAGAAAATATCCAAAGGCTAGAAACAATGCCTTGGCCTCTCTCCCTCCATAGAAGTTGGCTTGAGCTCCTAGTGATCTTGCACTAGCTGGCCAAGTGATAACCTGCAATAAGAACTAGTACTTGTGCATATAACACCATCGCTTTCAAGTTTGTTACAAACTACCAGGTTGATAAGAGTAAAGTAGGTAGCCCAGGAGTTGTAGCATTATTTATTTCCTTTCTTTTCCTTCGATTTCTGCATTTCTTTGCTTTCTTTTTCAATTCTACAAATTTCATTTCAGCAAGAGTAGACTAGTCATTCTTTTCTTTCAAGTTTTGCATTTCATTGCTTTCCTCTTCAATTCTGCAAATTTCCATTCATCAAGTTTATTTCAGCTAATTGCAATTTTTTCTGTTCAATCAATTTCAGTTTTGCAGGTACCAGTAGTGTGGGGAAAAAGAAACAAAAACCAACCAAAAATATTTCCTTTCATGCCTCGTAGGAATAGAGATAACTCAGGAAAATTCTTTCCCAAGACTCCCATTGCTTCACACAGCCAACGTTCTGTTTTCTTCGGTGGCTGAGATCAAGAAGAACCCTTAGGTGAACAACCAGACATATTTGAAGAACCTATAGGGGAAGAAGAAGAAGAAGAAATCATTCCTTTGCAGCCAATGGCTGAACATAGAAATGCTAGGGGGAATGGAGAGAGAATAGAGGATACCTTTCCTATTCGGGAGACTAATGGGGACACCAAAATGAAGAACATTAGCCCTTCCACCCTACCTCAATTCCACGGTCCAACTATAGAATATCCTGAAACCTTTTTGTTTGAGTTTGTTGTTATTCATTGAACCTATGACTATGCAGAAGATGAGCAAAAGTTGAAACTATTCCCTTCTACTCTTAAGGATGCAGCATTGCGCTGGTTCATGGGATTACCTGGCAATAGCATCACAACTTGGGCTCAGATGCAACCTTTAACAATAAGTATCGAGACTATTTTAGGTCAAAAGATACTAAAGAATAAATTTTTTGAATGACTATAGGAAGTGATGAGTCCCTCGAAGACTATGAGGAAAAGATCCAGCTCAGTTACAAAAGGGCCTGGTGTACACCTGACCCTGAGTCTCTGAAGTTGGTCCTGCTCACGGGAATTCGAGAAGATCTTTTAGACACCCTCCATCTACTAGCCAGGGGATACATCTACTAACTATCCTATGAGGACATAAAGACTACTTTTAGGAACAATTCTAGAGCAGCCAGAAAGAAAGGTAGGGGGAATCAACCCATAGCCAATACCTCTTCCTCTAACTCATCCATTAAAGGAGAAATTGGAAACATGCTAGAAGACTTCAAGAGTGAGATTTTTTAGACTCTTTCCATGAAAATGGATACCTTGCATATCAAAAGGAAACAAGAGGAAGTAGAGAGGGCTTTGGCCATTTTTTCTCCTATATGCACCAGGAGGCATCCTAGGAATGAATGCCCATTGAACTCTATAGAGGTTTGTTTAGTCTGTGAAGAAAATCATTCTACAGACAAGTTCCCTTCCTTACCCAGACTTAAAGCTGTATATCAAGGGGCTGAGGGAGTCACTGAATAGCTCTATTACATAAAACAAAGGAGGCCGCATGGACCCAGACCATATCAGTAGGGGATGCAAGGGACATCTCAGGCATACTGCAACCCCAACCAAGTCACTTCCATACCTTCTTGTGGACCCAGTGCTCATCCTTCTTGGTCCACACCTCCTCCTTGGTCCTTCACATCTCCATATCATGCCCAACCAGCCAACAATTCATTTCAATCCTATGCTTAGTCGCAGCCTCAGTGGAATGCATATCATTAAGGGTGGAGGCCCCAATAGATCTCTCTTCCTGCTCTTCTACCTCCACCACCTGCCCAACCAAATCTGAACCCAAACAACAGATAAGCTCGGCAAGTGTGTAGTGGGGAACCATCATGCCTGACTTATGCTATGGGGATTTAGGAAATTAACTTGCAATCTGGGAAAGTTATCCTAGATAGCCAGCCTCTAGCCAGGGAGGTTGAGGAAGATAAAGAGGAAAGCGAACATAAAGAGAATCCACCCTTTCCTAAGAGACTATCCGTAATAGTCCAGCCTACCCCAGAAGCAACTGAACTCCTGGGAGAATTGAAACATTTATGTGTGAAGATACCACTTCTCTAAGCCATAAAAGATGTGCCTATCTACGATAGGTTGATCAAATTGAAGTGCTTTAGGCATCCAGGAAGGCACAAGAGGGATGCCCCAACCATCAATGTCATAGGGAAACTATCCAACCTGACATTGGGGTAGGTAATCTGTCCAAAATATATGGACCCTGTAAGCCCAATAGTCGATGTCCATATGAATGGCACCATGATTCCACACACATTGATTGATATAGGAGCTGCCATTAATGTGATGACAAAGGACACAATGCTCAAACTCAACCTCCAAGGCTCCTTGAGAAAGACCACGACCATGCTACAGCTTGAAGACTGCTCCACCATGACCCCTGAGGGGACTGTGGAAGATGTGATGGTCTCCATTGATTCTTGGGAGTACCCTACTAATTTTTTAGTTCTTCAGCCACAGGCAAATCTCATTGGGTATCCTCTCATTCTCCGAAGAACCTGGTTGGCTAAAGTCAATGCCTACATCAGCTGTCAAGATTGGAATATGACTATAAAGAACAGGCATATGTCCAAGTAGTTAATCCTATATCCTCCTACCCAACCCTTGCTAGAACATGATCTACCTATCTGGTTGAAGGAGGAAGATGAGGATGAAGTCTATTCCACACTGCTTTGTGCATTAGGAAGCGCCATGGGGGGAAAACAGAAAGATGAGGATGATATGATTGAAAATTTGATTCAAAATCCACCTCCCAGTGTATTGCCCTTAGAGGACATAGTAAGAGAAACCTAAAACAACCCTTCAATTGATCTCTGTGTGGTTGAATCCACTCCTCTCCATGTTGAGAATATAGAGTTCATCCCATGAAAATCAATCCATCCCTATCCACTTCATAGGAGAAGGAACTGTGTAGCTTGCTGAGAAAACACCTACATGCCTTCACCTGGAGTTATAAGGAGATGAAGTGAGTGCACCCTTCAATATGTACTCATCATATATACATCAAGGAGGATTGCAAGCCAGTCAGGCAGCCTCAAAGGATGATGAATCTAGCACTTAAAGATATCGTTAGGGAAGAACTACAGAAATTTCTTGATGCAAAATTCATCTATCCCATCTCTGACAGTGAATGGGTCTCTCCTTTGGTTCTAGTGCCAAAGAAAAATGGTAAGTGGAAAATCCATGTTGACTATCGAGAATTGCACAAAACCACTAAAATGGACCATTTGCCTTTACCTTTCATAGATCAAGTGTTAGACGGTTTGGCAGGGAAAAAGTTTTTCTCTTTCCTAGATGGCTTTAGCGGGTACAATCAGATTCAAATCAGCCCAGAAGACCAAGATAAGACCACTTTCACTTGTCCTTAGGGTACCTTTGCATACCAGGTCCTTCCTTTTGGTTTTTGTAACACTCCCGCCACTTTCCAAAGAGCGGTATTGAGTATATTCTCTGAATTAGTTCATGATGCAGTAGAGATATAAATGGATGACTTTAATCCTTATGGCTCTGACTTTCAAGAAGCCTTATCTAATCTAGGAAAAGTGCTAGACAAATGTATTGAGATGAACCTATCCCTATGTCCAGAAAAATGTGAATTTTTGATGACTGAAGGGACCGTGCTAGGTCATGCAATATCTCGACAAGGATTGTAGGTGGACCCCAACAAAATTGCCATCATCCAAAGGGTCCCACCTCCTCAAAAAGTGAGAGATGTCAGAAGTTTCCTAGGCTTAGCTGGGTATTACCGAAGATTCATTAAAGATTTCAGCAAGCTAGCCTCTCCTTTGTTTGGCCTCTTAGGTAAAGATATTGAGTTCATATGGTCATAAAACTATCAAGAGGCCTTCGAATACCTTGAATACCAAGCTCATGACTACCCCAATTCTGAGAGGCCCAAACTAGGCCTTACCTTTCCACATTCACACAGATGCCTTGAACAAAGCAATAGGAGGAGCCTTGGGACAAATTGATGAAAAATTGCCTTATGCCATATAATTTATAAGAAAAAACTTGTCAAAGGCCGATTTAAGCTATACAATGACCAAGAATGAACTCCCAACTATCGTGCATTCCTTAAACAAATCCAGACATTATATCACAGGCTATCAAACCTTTGTGCACACTGATCATGCTGCAGTTAGATATTTAATGAACAAACCAGATGTGAATGCTCACATTATTAGATGTTTTCTTTTAATACAAGATTTTGATTTGACCATTATTGATAATCCTCGTAAAGAAAAAGTTGTTGCTAACTTTTTGTCTAGAGTAAATTTTCCTACTGGTAAAGAAGGAATGGTGGATGACCAAATGCCGGATGACCATCTGTTTGCTATCTCAGTACTCTCTCCATGGTTTGCTAATATAACAAACTAACTTGTTTCAGTACAGTTTCCACCACACCTGTCCTCAAAAGAGAAGAGAAAGATAGTAATGAAAAATGCCCCTTTCACTTGGATTGGGGGCAATCTCTTCAAACATGGCCTAAATCAGATCTTGAGAAGATGTGTCACGGAAGAGGAAGTCATTGACATCCTCCTGACCTATCATGATGTGCCTTGTGGAGGTCATTTTTTAGCAAAAATAACTTACCTTCAAGGTACTGCAAGCAGGCTACTACTGGCCCTCTTCATCAGGATGTGAAGAGATATACCATCAAGTGTGATCGGTGTAAGATGATGGGGAAACCGACTCCAAATGATGAGATTCCCAGGCAACCTCAAGTGAACTTTGAGCCATTTGAGAAGTGGGGCATGGACTTTGTGGGGCCTATTAGCCCTCCTTCAAAGCAGAAGGAATACATCATTGTGTGCACTGATTACTTGACAAAGTGGGTAGAGACAAAAGCAATCAAAGCAACGACAAAGGAAAAAGTAGCTAAATTTTTTAGAGAAAACATATTCTACAACTTTGAGTATCAAATAGAATTGGTCATAGATCAAGGTAGTCAGTTTACTTCCAATTTGATTGAAGGCCTTCTCATACATCATAGAATCAAGCACAGGACTTCGACCCCTTACCATCCACAAGCCAATGGGTAGGTGGAGGTCACTAATAGAGAATTGGAAGGGACCCTAACAAAGGTAGTGAGCAGCAGCAGAAAATACTGGGTGGATAGAATAGTTGAGGCCACTTGGGCCTACAACAAAATTTGGAAGACCACTATAAGGTTCACACCCTATGAGCTTGTCTATGGGAAGAAGGCTTTGCTATCAATAGATTTTGAATTCAATACACTAAGGATGGTAGCTCAACTGGACCTAGACCTCCACCATGCACATCTAAGAAAGATTAGTTCAGCTCAATAGTTTGGATGAACACAAAATGTAGGCCCTTCTCCATACAGAGGTAGTTCAGCTTCAGAGAAAGATATGGCATGACAAAAATATCAAGGAGAAGCAATTCTAAGGGGGAGATTGGGCACTACTCTATGATTCAAGATATAAAGATTTCAATGACAAGCTAAGGACAAGATGGTTGGGACCCTACACTATGGAGAAATGCAATGCCAATGGTTCAGTTCTAATCAGAACCATTGATGATGAAGCCATCCCCATGCTTGTCAATGGACTTTGGTTGAAAGTCTACAAGAAACCCCTCTCGAAGCGAGAGCTCATTGAAGATTTGAATAACACAGTGATGGTAGTGGAGCATGTCTTAGCCTCCACTTCACCCACTCACTGAAGAAAAAGAAAAAATGAAAAAAGAAAGGACTAAAGTGAAAACCTCCATGAGGCACTTGAGTCCCACCATTGGGTTGTAGACCTCTTTTGAGGCGGCCCATTGATGTTAAAGAAAAAGGAGAAAAAAGAAAAATTAATTTCCAGTTGCATTGCAGGTTTGTAAGAGGACTACAGGAAGCATTAGAAGGTGCCAAGGGAGCCCTGAAACCAACACCAACACCTATTATACCCGCCCACACCTTTATCCATCATTCTTGACATTTTTTTTCACCTCACTATGCTTATTTTTCAAAAATTGTGTTTTCTACAGGAGGCTCCTGTAGGAATTACAGAGAGCCAGAAATGGATATAAAAGGTAGTTTGAGGGATAGGGAAGCTTCATAAAAAATCTATAAATCCTCCTACAGTCTTAAAACCTCCTTGCCATCATGTCCAAGCCTGCATCACACCCCAAGCATCATTCTTTTTCTTGTCCAAGAAAAACACAGAAAAAATAGTTTTTCAGGAAAAGAAAAAATAATAAAGGGAACAACACCATCAACCTCACATGAAGCCTACCTATTACCTATCCACCTCTATCTACATCTGTAGCATCATCCTCATGGCTCCAAGCACAAAAAGAAGCTGAAATTTCAAGAGGAGAAGTAGCTATAGGAGCTCCTGTATGAATTCCTGTAGCAGTTGATCCCATTAAAATCCAGCATCAACAGCAAGAGGGTGCAAATATGAAGGTTGAAGAAGATACCTAAAGCTAAAATATAGCGAGAGAGGAACCTACACAAGGCACAACCACACATCAGCAAGTAGACAACATGCATCGAAAGAAACAAGGGCATGCAGTAGAGAGAAAGAACCACAACACCTCAGAAGTAAATACATTCTGATCTCAGGTAAGTAAGTAACCCACTCCTCTATTTTCATTTGTGTAATTAGAAGGCATGCAAAAGTAATGATATGGTTGAGGTTGAATGAGGGAAAGGTGGCCAGTTAACTTGGTCACTTTCATCTAGTTGACTCCACTCATCCGAAGATGTCACTCACACGTGCACATAGTCAACTCAAGGAAGATGTAAAGGACAAGTAGTGGAGGAAGTGTGAACTTCGATGCAATCATGAGGGATGATTATGAGGAAAGGGCCATGATGAAAAGGTAGGTGGGGACCAACAATCCGAATATGGCCAACGTACACTTTTCCAGCTCACCCTCCATCACCGAAAATATCCATAGAAAGTAATAAGTACTCCTCCTCGAGTACTCTCACCACCCTTTCTTTCATTCTCTCCTTGAAACTCCACTCCTACAATCTCCTCATTCCCCCACAGCCTCGTAACCATCATTCTCCATTAATCTCTCCCATATTCCTACTCTTGGCATTTTCTACAGGAGCACTTACAGGTTCTACAGGATCACCTACAGGGATTCGGCAAGAGGGACAACAGTCTTCTACAGGAGGGCAAATGAGTTGTTTTGAAGAGAGAAAACACAATTTTTAGCATGATTCTAAAACTAAGGAGGTAGGTTCCATGTATACCCACATTGAATATCAAAATATGCAAGTAATGGTTTAAATTCTAGGGTGGAATCAAGCCTTTAGGTGGAGGAATTACATAAAAAAATTATGCTTATTTCTAAAAAAAAACCATAGTCTCTCTGTTTTTCTTCAAAAATTGTTGTCTCCTTCTCCATATTTGGTTTTCCAAAGAAGCATAAACAAAATGACAAGAGGTTTTATGAGGAAGGAGCTCACCAACTCCTCCAGGCTCCATGAACATCCCCAAGTAGTGGACATATTCACAAGAGCATATTGGATGAACTTTTTCGAGAAATTCTTAGGGTTTGATGAGGAAATTGCTCAAGAATTTTCCCACTCTTTGGTCCCTCACACCAGAACACATGCCACTGTCACCTTTAGAGGTATTTCTACAGAGATAACCCATAAATTTATTAGTAGGGTCACTACCCTTCCTCTTGGATTGCCTTGGAGTAAGGATGAGAGTCCAATTTGCTAGGCTGCTAAGAAAAAGTTTTTCCAAAACAATGAAACCCCTGTAGAGGATAAAAATGGCATTAGAAGGGCTAGCATACCATATCCTTGGGATAAGATTATCTACCAAATAATCAAATATATTTCTTGTGATAGGAGGTACAACTTTGTCTATGGTTACCACTTTAGAATCCTTCATGAATTAAGGTATGGCATGGACACTCCAGCCCCTCAGAAGCTCAACATCCCCTACTTCCTCCTGCAATCTCTCATTGACTCCAACACTAAAGTTCAATCAGGGAATTCAGAGCATCTCGCTCACCATGGGTTAATCAAAATTTTAGTGGAAGAATCCCTCCATACATTTACACTTCCTATAGCATGGGAAACCTTCCGAAACATGACAGTTGAGGATAACATAGAAGCCCTAACCTATGATATCAGTCTTACTGGCAGTGACGAGGAAGAGAAGCAAGGTGGAGAAGCTAAAGCAACTGGTGAACTAGAAAAACAAGAATGGAAAGAGGAAGAAACTAAGATAGAGGAGGAGAAAGCTAAAGAAATAGAGCAGGAAGAAACAGCACAAACAGAGACAAAAAGAGAAATAGAAGGAGGAGAAAAAGGGGAAGAAAAGATAGAACAAGGAGAAGTGTCCCCTGAGACTCTGGAAAGAGAGGCAGCAGCTACTCTCACTGCCATTGGTACACCCATCAAGCCAAAACAAAAGAGTTAAAGGCAGGCATCCATGTATTTCAAGGCCAGGAAGAGCACAAGAATCAAAACAGAGAAACCCCAACCTTCTTCGAAAGTGCCAATTATAATTGAAGATTCACCCTCTACCCAAGAAAAAGAATTCCCTCCTAATGCACCTATCAAATATGAAAGGGGGACTCCTAGATCTCCCACATGGAAAGAAAAGGTAGAACTACAAGACCCAAAAAAAGTCCTACAAGAGGCACAGATAGTTCTATAGGAGACACTGTCAAAACTATAGGAGACCCAAAAAATTGAGAAAAGGATAGAAGGATAGCCAAAGGGAAAGGAGGAAGAAACAGAGCTACAAGAACCTGATCCCTAGCCCAGTATTGGCTCCTACTATAGTCTTCTTGAGGGGGGAAGAATAATTCCACAAAAATTTGTGATTTGACTATTCTTTGAATTAGAGAAATAGAGGATATGAACAAATAGGTGGATTAAAATAGCCACATCCAAAGAGTTGAGGGTATTGGCCATATGGAGAACAAAATCAAAGAAATGGGTAGAGAGTTGAGTGCTATCATACATAGGGAAGAAATTACAAGAAGCCAACTTGAAATAGAAAATGAATTGCTAAGGAGGCAGCTGCAAGAGAAAGAGACCCAACTGGCATGCATGGCCAGCTGGTCCATGGAGGCATTACAATGTAGAACACCAGCAAAATCCTATTGTCTATATATCAAGGACCAATGGTTGAAATTTCAGATAAAGACTTTGGCACAAAGAGGCACAAAGCCTTTCCAAGATCACAGACAGTTTATGCACCTGTGTGACCAAAGCAGATAAGAGGATACATCAAAGATGGTAGAATTCTACCTACATAACATGGCCCTCATAGACATGAATGTGTGGGACCCCAATGCTAGGCTGGGGGACATGCAACTAATGGCCATGGCCTTATGGATGAACCATGAAGAGTTAGCAGCAGCAGAAATAAGAGGGTTGATGGTAAAGGAGAAGAATGAGCCATTAATGATCAAGGCTGAGCCATCAGACCCCATGGCACTCATCAACACACAAAACCTGCTTGCCAATAATCCTCAAATTACCCCTAGATATATAAGTGATTAGGCACAAGCTGTTGTACACTTTAAGGATATGGAAAGGCTACTTGGGGATGACTGTGTGCATGCATGTATAAAGAGATGGAACACCTTACCACACAATCTGCAGATCAAGGAATATCATTCCCCAATGAGGATGAAGGAGGCATTAAGGAGAGTGCCAATGTGTAAGCGCTCCATGTAGAGGCTGAATGTCAATTGAATTGGCCTCAAATTGAGTCCCCCACTGCTGCTAGGCATGCTGGAAGGCAGAAGAGAAGAAGGAGAGCAAGAGAAGTGGGAAGAGATAGACAGGAAGGTAGGATTCTATGACAAGGAAGAGGAGACCACATTAGAAGCATGGGATGCTAGGGAGGCCACCGCAGCCATAAAAGATGAGGAGATGGACTAAGTTGCTCAGAGGATGAGAAACACTTTCAGTACGGAGATGATGATGAGTCTCATAAATGGGTAATTATATGGGCTCATTTTACCTTCCAACCTAGTCAAATCAACCATTCTCTTAGCTTATTGTATGATTTTCTCATTATATTTATGCTTATAGAGTGAGTTGAGTTAGTTATAATGCCATGTGGTCTAACATGTGTTTAATGCAGATTATTGATCATTTTTTAGGTCAGAGTCAAGGATCCAGTGGACAAATGGCAGCAATAACTCGAAGTGGACAAAGGGAGGACTTATAGGTGGGAATCCCTCTCACTTACTACTCCTCACTTCGAAGTCCCCTTCATTCAGTTCAGAGTATAAGCAGCCAAGTCATGCACTAGAAGGTAGCCGAGCAAGTTGAGGATGACTAATGATTATCTCGAGTTTTGGGAGCCAAGCCTCCCTGATTTCCTAAAAGCTATTGGTAGCTTCATTTTTATAAGTAGAGAGGCCTAGGGCATCACTACAGTTAGAGCTTTGTCAAAGTTATTTTGGATTTCTTTTGTACCTTTTCTTATGTAAACTCTGCTCAACTTCGATCTTATTATTTTGGCAATTCCATGTAATCTTATTATTGTTTTGGAAATAAAGATGGAATCCTTTTTGAGTTAGCACTTAGTTACCTCAAAGGGCTGAAGCTCTTGCTTTATGTTCCAATCCAAGTAGCCAAGCTCCTCTTTACTTGTATTTGTATGTTTTATTTCAATTTGTAGATTAGGTTGTTGTTAGATGAATTTCTTTTATGGTTAAGAATAGATCGCTTTTGATGATTCAATAGTTTGCTTCCATTTATGCTTTCTGTAGTAGGTTAAGCAGTGATAAAGAAAATATCCAAAAGGCTAGCAATAGTGCCTTGGCCTCTCTTCCTCCCTCTGGGACCATGATTCTAGGCAAGGACCCTCTTATTGCACCAAAAACACAGATTTTTCTCATTCATAGGACTTCTAGTGTTTACAGCTTTTTAGTTAGTTAATAGTCTAGTTCGCGTTGCTTCAAAACTTCTTCATCGTGCTCACTTATTTATTTACCATATTCTTCTTCCATGCTTTCCTTTCTTGGAGTAATTATCTACATTTCCTTTCATAGATCATAGTTTAAATTAGTTTGATGCAAAACTCTATTTTTCTAGATGCACTTATTTGATTGCTTGCTTAATCTCATTAGTTGACTGTCAGTTTTTTATGCAATAGATATCTTTTAGAATTAAGGTAGCCTATCAGCCATCCCATCCTCCATCTGATCCGTGCCCTACAGGTCACCCAAGTCTTCGCTCAATTTTGCCTTAGTTTCCTACATTTTCCATAGAATTTCTTACTCTCTCCTTGAGCAAATCCAATCATATTTCTCTCTCCTAATGATTCTTGGTAGACCCTAGGTGCCCTAACACTTCACTCCTACCTTCATCCACCTTTTCCACCCACTCTCACACCCTCAAAACAGCCAAAACTACTCTCGGCCTCTTCTTGTAGGCCTCCTGTAGAACACTGTTTTTCCTCCTGTAGATCTCCTGTGTCCTCTTGTAGATTTTCCTGTAGGCTTTCTTTTGAAGGCTGAGTGTGGGAAAAGCCTCCATAAGGCCACTTGAGACCTCCTAGGGCCCAACCACACCATCCTACATCCTCACAAGTCCCAAAACCGTCCTTCAACACCACCTATTCGCTGCCACATTCACAAACAATAAATCACATGCATGTCAAATTCACATAAAAATACATAAAAAACCAAAAATATGTTTTTTTTGCTCATTTACTTCTAGAAATGGCTTAGTTAGTTGTTTTTTACCACCTTGAGTAGGTAATGGAATTCTTTTCATGTTTTTCATAATGCTTTCTGCAAAATTAGGATTAGTTGGTTAATTAGGATTTACTTGGTTTGCTTTACATTTCAGTCTTTCTCTTTTCTATAGTTAGAGTAGTATCTATAGAATAGTCTTTCTCTCCTTTCATCACATATAGAGCTTCTTCTAGAATCCCTAGTAGTTGGCTTGAGCTCCTAGTGATCTTGCACCGGCTGACCAAGTGGCAACCTGCAGTAAGAACTAGTACTTGTGCATACAGCACCGTCGCTTCCAAGTTTGTTACGCACTGCCGGGTTGATAAGACTAAAGTAGGTAGCCCATGAGTTGTAGCATTATTGCTGCAATACTGGCACTCAATAATTTCATCATTCTCTAGGATGGAGTGCCGATAGATTGGTCTGTTGGGTAGCGGTGCACCTGGGGTCAGATCGATGAAGTGCTTGACATGATAGTGTAGAGGAACCCCTATGGGGGAGGTAAAGATGTCCTCGTACTCCTCCACGACTTTGTCCATCTTTAGTTGTCATGTAGAGGGGCCCTATCTGTAGGTCATGGCTACCGTCTTCCTCTTTCCTTGAGGGCCTATCATCATGAAAACAAATTTCCCAGTTTTGGAAATGATCTTACTGCATTGTTTTCCAATAACCAAAGAGATGGCAGTAGGCAGTGCTACCTCTGGTATCCTATACAAATATTTCAAAAGTAACAATAACATCATGAGTCCTCGATTCATAAACAACATGTCGCTTCCACAAGTATGGTTGTCCTAATAATACATCGCAAACTTTAAGGGGAGAAATGCCACACAATACCTCATCTGTGAAGGGCTTGATGTTGTATGGAAGGTGAGACTGTTGTCTCAAGTGAAGATCCCATCCTTGGTGAAGCCGCCCGATGGTGTATGGTTGTGGATGTGTTGTGGTTAGTAAGCCTAGCCGCTTCACGACTTCTACCGAAATGAGGTTCTTTTGGTTCCTGCTGTCGACAATGAACTGTAGTAGGGAGCCCTTTACCCACATCTAGGAGTGGAAGAGACACTCCTCCTCCTCTAGATCTTTGGGTGCCTCCTTTTGGATCTTCATGATGTCAATGGTGATGTTGGGATTCACATTAATAATATGCTTCCCTTTTTCATTCCCCTTGTTAGGTTCTAACTTAGAGTCGGAACATGCATCTGATTCTAAAACCTTTAGCTCGGTCACTAGTGACTGCTTGGCCCGACACTCACTTGTGCTATGAGTGGAGCTCTTATGGAACTCACACCACTTTCCTGTGTCCTTTTTCAGCTTCGCAGCATTGTTCTTTGCTTATAGCTTTGGTGAGTTGTCTTAGACTGCCCCACCTTAGCTTTGTCCTTTGTTTTGTGGTTTCAAGGCACCTTTCCCTTACTTTAGGTTCGCAGATACGGAGTCTCACTTATTCTATTTAAACTTTTTCTCGACCTTGATGGCATATCAGTATGTCATGCCGAGCGAGGAGATGTTCAAGAATTCTATTTCTTCTTGGATGTACTTGTGCAAGCAGCCATGGTATTTGAGTACTAGATGCTACTTCTAATCCTTGATACCCAACTTTGTGCGAAGGGTATGCAAAATATTGGTAAACTTCGACACGTCTTGGTCCCTTCCCAGCCGCAGCAAGGTCCACTTTATGTATTGATCCTCATAGCTTCCGACAGGGTAGTACTGCTCCTTGATGGCATCCCAAAATGAATTCTAAGTGGGTATGGATGAAAATAGTGAGGCTTTACTTTCATCCTTCTACTCGTAGTAGGCTTCCCACCAGTCCTTGACATGGGGGGCTGCTTTGAGAAGAGTGAAAATAATCTTTTCCCGATTGGAAAAATCATGAACAAAAAAATCACCCTCTAGCATATTTAACCACTTATCGATGGTATCTATGTCTATCTGATCCTCAAATATGGGGATTTCAAAATTAAGTTGTACCTTAAACAGTGTGGTGTTTCCAGAGTAGCTGTTGAAAGTCGATGCATCACCCTTGGGTAGCCACTGAAGTATCTGGGCAAAGTTTTCCATCATCATGTTCCTTTGTCACTAGAGGGCTTCTTCAAGCAATATTTTGATAGGATATCCTACCCACTCCTCTTTCTTTTCAACCACCATGGTAGTCTATCAGGATTTTCGAGGCTGGTCTTGAAAATTTTCAACCAGTTCAAGCCCTAACTCCTTATATCCCGACCTCGTTGGGGACATGCAAAGAAAAACACAGAAAAAAGTAGACCACTGTAATACCACTGGTCCGGAATTAAAGAGGAACAAAATAGATTATAGAGATAACTATAAACATAGAGATGCAGTGGAAATAATACTTCATTTCATTAATGTAAAATACTAAAATATGTTTACAAACAGAAATGGAAATACACCAGCTAGGGCTATGGTAGTTTATCCCTGAGAAGAGATGTGGCAGCTACATTCCTCTGAAATAAAATACAATGAGGCTCAAGGGCCTTTTTATTATTGAACAATAAGAGAAAACCCTAAACAACAAAAACCCTAACCCGAGGAGATGTAACAAAAAGGGTTTATGGGCCCCGTTGGGGTGAGTTGGACAACCAACTTCCTAGTGTCGTGACTTGGTCATATTATCTCTGTTTGACGTGCATGATAGCCCGTTGGAAATATCTCTCCAAGGAATAAAATAGACAAGGAAATTTTCATTAAAAAAATCACTATCGGTATATTTCAAAGAAAACATCATTTAGGGCCCCAAAACGGCTCCGGAAGTTTAGGACCCAAAAAACTGCTAAAAATAGTAAACTATGCTACAATTAAGGAAACTGAAAAACTGAAAGAAGCAATGGTGGGGTTCCAAGTGGAATTGATGGGTGTTCACCAATATCCACCTGGATCATTCCTCCCCACTTAGGAAGAAATGGTCCCCGTTGCATTGAGTTCCTCCATGAGATGAAGAAACTTCTGCTGAACTTGGTCCCTGGTGAGCCACTTGCCCTCGTGAAGGAGTTGGCCTACTTTGACCACTCGATACAATGGGATATTCTGCTAGTGAGTGTGCTTGATTTGTGTGTTCATGATCCGATCAGTTGAAGCTTGTTCCATGCAATCTGGATTTAACTCTGTGTGTGTGAGTTGTTCTGCAATGTCAGATGTGTCTAATAGTGGTGGAAAGTATGGCCGAAGGTGGTCCACATTGAACACTGGGTGCAGACAAAGGAATGGGTGAATGCTAATCTCAAATGCATTATCTCCCACAACCTTGGTAATGGTGTAAGGACCATATCGGAGTGGTCTGAGTTTCCAATAAGCTCTGGTAAAGCATTCCTTTTGCAAATGCAACAAGATTTTGTCGGCCACCTGAAACTTATGTGGCACCCAATGTTGATCATGTTGTTGACTATAATTGGCATTTGATTTCTC
>APFE031347259.1:12268-59608 GCA_000404065.3 Pinus taeda
AAATTTGGAAGCCAAAAAGGATGAAAAATTAGATACCAAAAAGGATGCAAATTTGGACATAAAAAATGGTGCAAAAATTGGCATAAAAATGGCTCAAATTTGGATGCAAATTGAGATGCAACATTGGATGTAAAATGAGGTGCAACAAATCATTCAAAACTTGGTGGAAAAACAAATGCAAAATTAGACGAAAAAAATGGCTTAAAATTGAATGTAACAATAGACACAAAATGGGATGCAAAGGTGGATGCAACATATGGTTCAACATAGGATGCAAATTTAGTGCTCAAAAGGATGCAAAATTGGATGCAAGAAATGGTGTTAAAAATGATGCTAAATTGGATGAAACAAATGATGGAAAATTAAATGCAAAACATGGTGCAAAATAGGATGCAAAAAAGGGAGAGAAATAAAACGCAACAGTGGATGCAAAAAATGGTGCAAAAATGCATGTAAAATTTGACACTAAATCAGATTCAACATATGGTGCAAAATTGGATGGAAAAAATGGTGTAAAAAAAGGGAGAAAAACTGGCACAAAAATAGATGTAAAAGTAAGTACAAAATTAGAAGCAAAAAATGGCATAAGACCAAATGCAAAAATTGGCACAAACTGGATGTAAAAAAAGGCACTAAATCGGATGCCAAAGATGGTGTAAAAATTGATGCAAATTATGACACAAAACTAGAAGCAAAGAATTCCACAAAGGAGGAAGCAAAAAATGATGCAAAAATAGATGCAAAAAATGGCACAAAACTAGAAGCAAAACGTGTTGTAAAACCAAATTAAAATGTTGGTGCAAAATATGATGCAAAATTTGGTGCAAAAAAGGACGCTTTAAAAATTGTACAATAGAGCCAGATTTAGCGCCAGGATGCTCATCCAAATTGAGAAAAGAATGCACTAAAATCTGGTGCTAAATCTGGCGCAAATTGCTTTTTTTGTTGTAGTGATAGTTAACTCATGAGCAGTCCTTGATTTGAAACTATGTTAGACATCAGTTGCAAGCTTTATTTGTATGAAAATGAATGTGTATTCCAGTATGAGTAATTGGATTGCAATTCAGATTTAATGTAGCCTTGTTCTTATGTGAACCAATAATTGATTCATTTGGACTTGGAATTTATATATGATGCTTAACCTCTTTTTGTTATGCTCCTGCAGGATAGATTAGAATCGTTAGGACTAGCTTAAGTAGTTTAGATAGGATTGGATACATATAGGTTAGCTATTTCCTTTTGTTGATTTAATTGAAGTCTTCCTCCAGGAAGCAATCTATCAACACCTATAACAGTTCACAGGGTCTTTTAAAACCCGTTGGAACTAGCCACTCCAAATGAAGGTAGATCTAATTGGGTTTTGTGATCGGGTTAGTTCTCCTTGTTGGTATAGCGAAAATTCATCATGTCAACAAATTGGTGCTAGAAGGAGGGCCTGAACTGCCGTCCATAGCATTTTATGATTTCATCCATAAATGTCGGGCATGGATTTGAAAATATTAATGTATGGATAGTGAAGGTAGAAAAGACCCTTCCTTCCATTCAGAAAAGCCCCATTTCGAAGAAGAGACACTGTGGGAGTATCTATCACTCAGGAACAACCAATCAGAATACTTACTCGGGCTTACGCTTGTTCCCTCTCTCAATTCACCATATTTCACTCTTTACCTCTTACAACTAAAAGAAATCCAAGGATCTGTTCCATAAACGAAGAGACATCTACAACCCCATCTCTTGAAGATATTATGCTTGAATCCTTGCAAAGTATCAACACTCCCTGGAAATAAATTCTTGAAGATCCACTCTCTGAAGGTAATCCATTGCCCGATTTGGGAAGTTTTAATAAAGAAAGCCTAGAAGAAACCTTAAGCCAAAACATCCCTATCCACGATATGGCTAAGATTCCTCTCCCAGGTGGGAACTAGCTTCAACTGGGTGGGAAACAACTCCCACCTCCTCCGGGAGCACTTCCTCCTTGGTTCACTCAGGATGCCGTAGCAGTACCTGGGCTACATCATCCTTTACCCAAGAATGCAGAAAGAGTACTACCTAAATTTGACCCTGAGAAGGGAGACATTACTGATAACCATATTCACTCTTTCTTCTTGGCCGTGTGCATGTTGGGGGTAGCCGATGAAGATATAGTATGTCGCCTATTCCCTTTTACTTTGATTGGTGCGGCCTCCACATGGTACTTTAGCTTGAGAACAGGATTGATCACCTCGTGGGCTACCTTTCAACATGTCTTCTTAGACAAGTATGGTGATGAAAAAACACCCACGACCTTAGTTTTAGAACTATCCCATTTGAAAATGGAAAGCAAAGAAAAGGTCAAGGATTTTAACATCCTGTTCAACACCTTGTTCAACAGAATCCTGGCTAACACTAGACCTATTGAGGAGGTGCTCAGGGAATTCTACATCATTGCTCTCCTTGTCCCTACTATGATGTGGGTCAAGAGGAGTAACGTGCAAACCTTACAGGGTGCTATTGATGAAGTAGTAAAAGTCGAGAATGAAATGATTAGTCTCATAGAATGTCATCATACAACTGAAGAAAAGAAAGCCTCTCAATCTTCCAAGAAAAATAATGGGAGTGATAATAAAGTGGCTGAGTGCAAAGAAAGGGACACCACAGATTCGAAGGTTTGCATCAGATCATTAAGGAATTGACAAACACAGTCATCGATATGAAAAGGAATTATGGAGAGAGTACAAGCAGGAGTGGAGGAGAGTATAACAATAGAAAATCTTTCAAACCTTTCTACCAGAAGAAGACAGAAGGTGGTCATGGTCCACTTGCATTTCCTGCTCCACCCAATGAATGGAATTTAAATATGGAAGAGCTGGCTCTTATTGGATCGCTCCTTAACCAAGAAGAACCTATAGTGGAGCTAGAGCCAGAACAAGAAAATGAGGAAGAATACCAAGTAGAAGAGCCCTTGGACAAACAATCTCAAATCAATGTAATGTGGGATTTCTATACAAATGAGAACGATGATGACCAAGGAGACAGTATGGTAGAAATCCACACTAATGAAATCCATACACGAAGTAAGGGGCCACTTGCGTGTGTGATGAAGCCTGTAGACTAGACCAAGAAAGATGTTCACCTTGTGAAGGCATCAACTCCCAAAGTCCCTGTTGAGAAGGGTAGACCTAGTAGTGAATCCAAGAATACTCCTGTTGCAAACTTTCTAGAAAAAGAGAATACATCTTCGACTGTAACGAAGGCGACTAAAAATGGTAAACCCCCACCTAAGAATGGCAAAACTGATATGTTTACTCTGCCCTACCCTGTTTATAACATTGATTACAACATTGTGGATGATCTTAAGAAATCTAGGGCTAATATCACATACTTTGATTTGCTAAAATTAACACAGCAAAGAGATTTTCTCTTGAAAGCTATGAATGAGTGGAGCTGCAAAATTCCCACCATCCCAAGTAGCCAAACCAAGAAATCAGTGTCCAGACCTATCAACACCTCCATTATAGCCCAAATTCCATCAGCTATGGAAGCCACTCTATCCAAAATGAATTGAAACACCCAAGATGTCAGTGTAGCCATGATAGGGAAAAATCAAAATCCATGACTCCACCTTTCCTTATCACATTTGAAATCCTCAACATGAACGTACACATTTGCTTAGTAGATTCTGGTGCCTCATCCACTGTGATGCCTTATGCTGTTGCTAAAAGACTGCATGCGATACTCGAGAAAACTGGGACTCAAATTATGAAATTAGACAGGAAAAATGTGAAAGTAATTGGGGAACTGAAATATGTGTTGATTTAGATGGCTGCTAAACCACAATACACACAAGTCATTGACATAGTGGTAGTTGATATACCCAAGGCTTATGGAATGTTGCTTAGTAAGGACTGGTCAACAAAACTCAATGGATATTTCTCAACTGATTGATCCCATCTCTTGCTGCTTCAAAAGGGGAAGGGTGATATGCTGAGAGTTGATCATGAAAGATACATGAAGTATGTGGTGATGGAATTAAATAGCCCCAATGAACCCATAATGTTTACCAACTCTATCCTTGGGAATTATATTTTTAATGTTTGTGCCACAAAAACCTGTTTTGGAGAATTCCACGCAGAAACAATTGAAGAAACTACAATAAACACATGGTTGGAAGCTCTCCCCCATAGTCCAACTGACAAACCACCCTGTAATATAGTAGATGATAGAACTAGTCTCATAGGAAGCAATTCAGTTGATGTAACATTAGAATCTATATTTTGGACGTTCTATTTTAATGGCTCTAACTGCCTTGAAGGTGCAGGTGCTGGGAGAATTCTTATTGACCCACAAGGGAACCAACACCTGATGGCCAGCCGGTTGGAGCTCGCGTGCACCAACAACATGGCAGAATACAAAGGCTTGCTGCAGGGCCTGAAAAAAGCCATTGATCTGAAGGTAATTTTTTTTAAAGTTTTTGGTGATTCACAGATAATAGTGGACCAAGTAAGGAAAAGGATACACTGCAATGCGCCACACCTTGTAAGGTACCAGCATGAGGTATGGAGCTTAATTGACATTCTTGATTCTTTTAATATCACATACATACCTCGAGAGCAAAACCAAGATTCCGACCTGATGGCTGGTATGGTTGCAAAACGTTTGCCTGATTTTAGATTAAAGAAGAATAAATGTTATGTTGAATTGATTTTCAGACCTTCCGTACCTGATAACATCTCAAATTGGCAGGCATTCGAAGGTGGCGAGTGTATCCTTGAGCTCTCGCATTGCGAGAGGACATTCAAAAATGCACTCATTGAGGAAAAATAGCATGACAAGCCTGTGAATGAGAGTGAAGACAAGGTAATATCTTTCATGGAGAAATTCATCATCAATAGGTTTAGCATCCTTGACATTCTCATGTTTGATGACGCTTCTTATTTCATCACTAAAGTTGACTGAATTTGATATGGATAAATCAATTCACTTAAGGCATGCATCAAGCTATTACCCTGAGGAAAATGGAGTTGCAGAGTCCTCAAATAAAAACCTCATCCGTGTAATCCATGCATCTCTCACTAACAACTAGAGGAAGTGGCACAACACTATAACAAATTCTCTCTGGGCTGATAGGGTCACCCCAAAGGGTAAGCATGTGAAACTTCAACACTTATGGCTAGGCCTATTCCAAGTTGAGGAAAAAATTGGTCAGGGAACTTATAGATCAAAAACTTTAGAGGGAGACACTAAGAAACTCCCTGTTAATGACCACCCTCTTAAGATATACTTCCAGTAGCCACCACATGTTGGTTACCTCTTGAGTAGGTTAAAATTCATTTTACTTTTGCTGTTAGTTTAGTTACATTTCCGTCTTTTCCTTTCTATTTTTTCTGCAAATTTTATTTTCCCTTCTGTTTTGAATTGCAGTCATTTTCATCCAACTGATTTCGATCCTCCAATCTCGTTTTTACCTTTTTCAGATTGCCCCCATTCGCCACCTTCAACTTTTGCCTTCCTCATTAACCTGCTGATGATTCTAGTGATTCTAAATCCATTGTTACCTTGCAAATCAAACAAATTTTCAATTATCCCATGAGAACTTAAAAATCAGTTGTGGAATTCAAACCAAAGCCACTCATTGGAATCTATTGGGAAATGGGTAAGATCTTTTGATAACTTGGATATCTGGAGCATGTAGGGGCATCTTTAAAAACAAAAAAATGTGTAACTACAACTAGACTGGCATGGAGGAACGCTACATTTTTAAACAAATCCCACTCAGACCTAGCCTATACTTTCCTGTAATGTCTGTAGTTATTCTCCACTGGTCCCATCCACCACACTAAATTCTCCAATACATGTCAGCTACAAGTAAACCTCCTTTCATGGGCTAAGCTCACTGTCATATACCCTGTCGCAAATCTAATTGTGCTATATTCCTTGTGCCTGAATCTAGAAGGACTTATTTAAAAGAAAATGAAATGTGAAGTCCTTGTGCCAATCTGGAAGGACAGGTTGTTTGGGAAGCCGGTTAGAGTAGGGACTGTTGCTGGGCTCATAGTATCGGTTGACATAGTAAGCCCAACCTCGCTTAAGCGGTTTAAAAATATGGCATGATCCATGATTGTGCCCCATCCAATCATATAAAATATAACACTGAAATTCTCATATAAAGTGCAGATGAACATATCTACATCAAGTTTTATGAGCAATAAAGAGTTGAGGTACACACTTGAACATGTATTGACAGACCAGTGATGGCCTCGAAAGGATTAGAAAACAGGTAAAGGAAGGTCAATAAACCCCATAATATGAACATTGGAGAATCACTGTCAAAACCTTATTAGTAAGAAGAAGCTATTTGTCTTTATCCCACTTGAAACAATTAATGTTGAAGTGGAACCCATGCCTATTCATATGTATAGTTTGCATTTCAAGTTTATCTTAACACCCTGATGTTTTATTGATCCGAGGTTTATTGGAAACAAAGATAACTGGTACCCCCAGTGGTTCGCCATTTGTTGTGGCCACAACCACCTCCCTATTAAAACATGCTTCGATAGAAAATTTTGAATGGCCCCCCTAGAAGTTTGATCTTTCATCTTTCCGAATGATCTGTTTTATCCCAGGGATTTTAACTCTTTGTCGAGTCAAATTTTCAATGCCTAATGGCTAAGCCCCTTGAATAAACCTCTGCTACATGGTTCATTCATGACCCAGCCTAGCCCTTCATTCATTCCCTTCATCGAGACTTTTCAATCTTCATAAGCATTCATGGTACATTTATGCCCACACATATAATCACCCCCACCCTTATTATAATCATTTGTGTGCTTAAGCAACAAAATCTTCCATTGCGTCCTTATTCCTATCATAACTCTTTATAATGGGAATACTTCACAAAATACACGTAACACTCCTTTTCGCTTATCGCATGCAACATTGGCGCACAGTGCGTGCCATGAGGCACTGGAATCGACGGAATTATAAACCATAATTTATATATTTCTAGTCCGGAGCCCATCGCATATCGCAATCGGTGGTGTCCATGGCATGAACATAAAGCGTAGTCCTATATGGCGAACCTACCAGGGCTATTTACCTTAGAACAAATGTATTTTGGGTCTCCCTCCCAATTTATTATCGCAATCGGTGGAACCCGGGGATCATATATAAAATACAACGCGATATGGCGGACCTGCCATGTTATTATATAACACGTATAATATTATATATTTTATATTATATATATTATATATATTATATATATATATATATATATATATATTATATATTATTTTATATGCATATTATCGGTCTACGGCCTTAATCGCATTATCGCAATCGAGTGGAGCTAGCTGTTCATATTGCGATATGCAATATGGTGGACTCGCTGATCCTATTATACATAATATATATATTATTGGGTCCGCTCCCGTCCCATCGCAAATCTCTATTGGCAGAGTCTAGCGCTCATGCATAAGGTGCGACACCATATGGTGGACTCGATGATGGTTATAGATCCGGCACATAATTTTATAGATCCAATACATGGTTTTCTTGTGTTTTCCTATGCATTGGATGAAATGTCGTGGTCCAGTTTTTCAAAGGAAATCTGAGAGGGGTGATGTTGCATATGATTTCCCATTGAGATGTGCGATTTCGGCTCAGTCGCAACACAACTTTGGCTGAGCCAGGGGCCAATTCTTTCGCACTTGATCCTTTTGATTTCATTACGACTTATCATTTTTAAAGTTTCAACGATGGCAAGAGTTGTTCTTGGGAATTTATATCATATGTTCATAATCATAAAGCTATTGTTAATCGTCTTTGCAGGCAAGGAGTAAAATATGCTTTAACGGATCCGAAGAGTTCAGGTATTTGGGTATGTTTTGTTTAAAGATCCGGCCTTGGGCGTTCTCAGTTGGGGTTCCACGCGTAGCCTGTGTATTCTAAAGGAAAAGCTGTCCCAGGTTTCATCATGGGGAGATGACACATAGTCACCTCCTTTAATTAACATCTGTCCATTTCCCCAGGAAATGAAGCGCTCCAACAGATATGCCTTTTACGTGTCAATGGTTACATTGACGGTTCTATCTCTATATATTTTGATTTGTATTCTGAAAACACCAGAGGGATGAGTGGAAAAGTGAAAGGGAAGACTGAAGGTCAGCTCTAGAGGCATAAATATTACGTCCGTAGATGAGGGAAGGGCTTTTTGTTTGAGTGGAACAACTTTGATTTATTATGAATAAAGAAGACTATTTGGTTGAATGCAGAGCCTTTGGTTTCTGATTTATTTTCCTTTGCTTTTATGTGTTTTGAAGCAGGGTGTTGTTACTGGCATAAATACAAATGTGTTTTTTCTTTTGCATATTGATAATGATATAGCTTGTGATTAACCATGGTTGTTTGAATGTAATTCTTCATCATAGTTAACTCATGAGCAGTCCTTGATTTGAAACTATGTTAGACATTAGTTGCAAGATTTATTTGTATGAAAAGGAATGTGTATTCTTGTATGAGTAATTGGATTGAAATTCAAATTTAATGCAACCTTGTTCTTATGTGAACCAATAATTGATTCATTTGGACTTGCAATTTATATATGATGTTTAACCTCTTTTTGTTATGCTCCTGCGGGATAGATTAGGATCATTAGGACTAGCTTAAGTATTTTAGATAGAATTTGATACATATAGGTTAGCTGTTTCCTTTTGTTGATTTAATTGAAGTGTTCCTCCAGGAAGCAATATTCAACACCTATAAAAGTTCACGGTGTCCTTTAAAACCCGTTGGAACTAGCCACTCTAAAAGAAAGCAGATCTAATTGGGGTTTGTGATCGGGTTAGTTCCCCTTGTTGGTATAGCGAAAATTCACCGTGTCAACACTACCATGGGTTGTGGCATGTATGATAAGTTGCACACAACCTTTATTTGCAGAAGAAGTAAAATAGTAGTGGAATTTAGACTTGCACACTTTCATGATATGTTTTTGTGTTTGAGGTTGATATATTTTCATTTTTTGATCTTTTCTTATTCTTTTTGTCCTTTGATATTTCTTTTAGGACACACACTCTTTAAATTTTTTATTTTTTAATATGGAAAACATTTGGAGAAAGCAAAGGTATGTACAATATTACAAGGCTTAACCTTAGCCAATTCAAAATTATCAACCCTATCACTATAGGACTCTAACAGTTGCCCCACTTGGGGATGACATTTCCTAGCGAAATGTCAAGAACTTTATGTTAAGTTATGGTATGTTCTATGCTTATAGCGCTTTACTTATCTTTCTTACTATTATCCATAGATTAGCAATCACATGTACATAAAGTAAAGTGCAGATAGAACATTAAACGATCGATAGAAAATAAACCAAGACAAGAGGCACAAGATGTGGCGGCTAGCTAGGGACAAAACCCAATGTGGGGAAACCCTTTTATTAAATCTTCCTTTATCTTCAATAATTTAGCAGAGAGAAATAGTACATAAATCTAATTTACATCATCTACAGCAAACCCTAGATCAGCGGCATCAGAATCATCGGCATCACCAGCATCATCGGCATCAATGGCATCAACATCATTGGCATCACCGGCATCAACATCATCAGCATCATCGACATCATTAGCATCACCGACATCAACATCATCGGCATCACCGGCATCAGCATCATCGACATCACCGACATCATCGGCATCACCGACATCATTGGAATCACCGACATCAGTATCATCAGCATCACCGACATCAACATCATCAGCATCATTAGCATCAGCATCATCAGCATCACCGGCATCAGCATCATCGGCATCACTGACATAATTGACATCAACACTAAACTAGGGTAGACAATATCTTGCAAACCGACCGTCGGATTGGCTTGATTCCTTCACCAAAAAATGCGGCCTTCTGGGGAGAGTCAGATCCACCTACAATGCAGTTTAGAGAGGGAGAAAGATGGTCAACACTAGTCAAACTTCCGATCTGTAGTCCCTTAAATCTGCGTCCTTCCTTCCACACATGTGAGAGAAGAGCCTCTTCTACATAGTAGGAGAAGAGCCTCTTTTCTACACAGGAGAGAGAGAGAGAGAGAGAGAGAGATGTGATGAGATGAGTGTGTCCAAATGAGGAAAAGACCTCTTGTATCTATACACAACTATTGATGATTGAATAGATGCGACTGTTAGGCTTCTGAGCCTACATGAGTTACTGGTTGGCTTGATAATTATTCCATAATCAAAATAAATTCATATCTCCATAAATACTTATCGGAATTGGATGATCTTTAGATCAATCCTACACCTCTCGACGAGAGGAATCTAATAAAAATATTATCAGTCATGAATAAGATGACCCACATGGAGTTTGGCCCTAGTTTCCAATTTTAACACTCCCTCTCAACTAGGGAGAACTCCATTTGCAACCTGTCTGTCGGTCACTACTATTCATCCATCAAATGTAATACCCTGTACAACTTGACCCCTACTCTGCTTTTCTCTATCCTGCCTGCTCTACTCTGTTTTGTTCTGCCCTATTCTGATCTGCTTTGCTCTGCTCTATTATGCTCTGATCTGCTTTGTTCGAATTATGAAGAAGAAGAAATGATCAGGGCTGTATCATACTAACTCAAAGTCAGTCTCAGAGTGTGTACCACTGGTCCCATACCAGTCCTCAACCGATCCGAAGTTAGTGTCATAGTGGGTACAACTCCTACCAATGGTCCTAGACCAATATCATCCTCCACTGACTCAAAGTCAGTCTCAGAGTGTGTACCACTAGTCCTAGATTATTCCTCAACTGACTCGAAGTCAATGTCATAGTGGGTACAACTCCTACCACTGGTCCTAGATCAGTATCATCCTCCACTGACTCAAAGTCAATCTTAGAGTGTGTACCACTGGTCCCAGACCAGTCCTTAACCAACCCAAAGTTAGTGTCATAGTGGGTACAACTCCTACTACTGGTCCCAGACTAGTATCATTGATCCTAGATCAATGAAGGTCATCCTAGCATAGGGAGTACGGTAGATACAACGATGCATCCATTGGTATTACTATGGTCCCTATCCTCATTTACCTGCTCATTGATTAGATGAGAGGTACTTCCCATGAGTCCCAGACTGCATGGGTAGGATGCCTCGACAGGAGAACTAATTATCCTGTCCACAGGAGAGTGAATCATCCTGTCCATTGGATGCCACAGAGAACTAATCATCCTGACTCATAGGAGAGTGAATCATCCTATTCGACAATCACCATGGAGAACACATCATCCAGGGCTCACAGGAGAACTAATCATCTTGCTACACAATCGTCATGGAGAACACATCATCTAGACTTCATAAGAGAACTAATCATCCTGCTACACAATCATCATGGAGAACACATCGTCCAGACCTCACAAGAGAACTAATCATCGTGCTACATAATCATCATGGAGAACACATCATCCAGACCTCACAGGAGAACCAATCATCTCGCTTCATAATTGTCATGGATAACACACCATCCAGACCTCACAGGAGAACTAATCATCCTGATACACAATTATCATTGAGAACACATCATCTAGACCTCACAGGAGAACTAATCATCTTGCTACATAATCATCACGGAGAACACATCATCCAAACCTCACAAGAGAACTAATCATCCTGCTACATAATTGTCATGGAGAACAAACCATACAGACCTCACAGGAGAACTAATCATCCTGCTACACAATCGTCATGGAGAACACATCATCCAGACCTCATAGAAGAACTAATCATCCTTCTACATAATCATCATGGAGAACACATCATCTAGGCCTCATAGGAGAACTAATCATCCTGCTACATAATTGTCATGGAGAACACATCATCCAGACCTCACAGGAGAACTAATCATCCTGCTACATAATCGTCATGGAGAACACATCATCTAGACCTCACAGGAGAACTAATCATCCTGCTACATAGTTGCCACGGGGTGTCACAGGGAAAGTTTTGATTCTTTTACCTTGTACACGTACACCACCAGGGGATGGTGAGTCACCTTGTGGACATATGTCACTCCAAGAAGTACCCCACACTCCCCCGGAGCTCCAAGAGCTCCATACATCATACAGGACCCTCATTAGAGGGTTTCTAAACGACACTAAGTTGTTCTCAGAAAGTAAAAATTTGACCTTTCCTAGGGGATTTTTCAGAATGTTGGCGACCTATTCATCTGTACCGATATGTCGAAGCCTTATAGCTCCCCACTGCACCATATCTCAAATATAGTGGTACTTGATATTGATATGCTAGGAGCGATCATGAAATATGGGATTTTCTGATAAACAGATCTCACTCTAGTTGTCACATAGAACCATGGTGGTATCCAATGTAAATCCAAATAGCTCACTGAAGAGCTTTCACAACCAGACTACCTCATAGGAGGCCATGCTAGCAGCAACGTATTCTACCTTGGCGATGCTCAAAGCCATCGACTTCTGCTTCCTGCTCATCTAGGATATTGAAGCAGATCCCAAGGAGAAACAACACCCGTAAGTGCTCTTACGATCCACCACATTGCCTGCCCAATCAACATTAGTGTATCCAAGTAGTCTCATATCTTCGGCAGTGTGTCTTAACCCATAAGTAATTGTGCCATGGAGATCTATCAATAGATTATTGGCACCAATCCAAAGTATGTGGTGAAGTTCAACCATATGTTGACTCAACGTGTTGACTACGAAGCATATATCTGGACGGGAGCTCACTAAGAACATTAATGCTCTAACGAGTTGATGATACTGGGTGGCATTTCCTAAAATAGGTCCAACAATGCTATTGCTTAACTTCTTAAAGTCAAGCTCCATCGGGGTAGTTACAGGCTTGCGGTCCACTGTTGAGTCCCAAACTTGCACCTTTCCTACACTTTTTTCTAGCTTCTTTCCATTCATCTGAACCTCCTAAGTCATCAATATCATTGCATATTAGTTAAAAAAAGAGCATTTAAAGTGGTTTCTTGACTATGTGTTTGTGTTGCTATTTGAACTAGATTTTTGTTTATGAGTTGCAGAATCTTGTCACTTTCTGTAGCCAGCTCAACTTTCCGCAGCTGTTTTGTCAAAGTCTATATTGCAGGTGTCTTTAGGCAAATCGAGCCACATGGGCAAGTTGAAAACAACGTGGACATGGACCGAGTCCTATTGGCTTAGTGGAATCCATCAAAAGCATGAGGGGCAAAGCGGTGGTCAACCTAAGAGTCCTACGGTGTTAAAAATCTATTTTTCACCACGTGAACACTTGCGTGGCCGTTCCTCAATCTCAGGAGACATATCAACACCTGTGGACTGATCCATGAGCCGCCAACAGCCACCCTCCAAATATTTAATCTTCATGGTAGCCATAACGCTATATTCCTGGACGTGGTTGTTCACGTGTCTCTTATCAACGCAGATTGTAGGAAATTAGTTATTACATCTTCTGTTATAAATAATGCGTTCTCATACGCATATTAGTTAGCTCTTGTAATGTAATTTTGACTGTTAACAAGCCCATTGTGCCGTGAATTTATTTTTGTGTTATGACTGCATTTTGAATACATGAGAAGACTATGTTTATAAGCTCAATTCGTGGTTAATAGTTGTTGCCTGAGGACTGTGCAGAGGGACCCTGCACAAGCCGAGGTTTCGTTCATTGTTGTATAGTTTAATGCTTTATTGCCTTACGTTCCTTATGCCATAATCATTCATGTATATATATTGCATTCCTTATGGTCTTCACGTTTTACTTATGTCCATAAATTTTCATGCTTTATACTGTTGTTAACTGATCAGTGTCTTTGTTCCAGATTAGGTAGCCCGGGCATTTGCACATAGCTTTCACAATGACTAATGACATGGAATTATTCTTGTCCTTCTGCTGATTTATTTTTCTTAGTTTTCAATCCCAGCACTGTTTTATTTATTTCAGTTTTGTATATTTGCCTTATTAGTTAGATTAGATATTAAATTACTCATGTCATTATCAGTTACCTCCTAAGGGATTGAAGTATGAAATGTGTAGTTTGATATTAGTTTATTGTTCTGCAAGTTAGTTATTGAATTGCTCATGTCATTTTTAGTTACCTCCGAAAGCCATAGCGGGACTAAGGGCGAGGGATTGACGTATGAGTGTGTAATTTGATATTAGTTTATTCTCCTGCAAATTATATATCGGATTGCTCAAGTTGTTTATGATTACCTCCGAAAGCCATAGTGAGACTAATGGCGAGGGGTTAGAGGATGAACTGATGTAATTTGATTCTAGCTTTAATTTGTTTGCAATTTTTGGATTTCTTTGAGTACAATTTCTTTTGTATTTAGACAGCAGCAAGGATACTGGGTTTCATGATCAATAGCTCACTGTTTGTTTGATTAGAATAGTGGTACATTTTCATTTTCTGTTAGGAGTTAATTTTTTCATTGCATATTTCTGAAGTTGGGGAAATCAACATAAAGGACATCATTGCCTTGAACATTTATATCCATACTTATCTTTTAGAATTTTCTTCACACATTAGGAAACCAACCAAGATAAAAACCCCCATAACACATAAAAAAAAACCAAAAATGACAAAAAGTAAGAGATAGGTTATCTTGCACATATAGTGCATCGCACTTCGTCAGCTTACGAATCCCGGATTGACAATTAAATGCAACAATTTAGGACACACTAAATTGACCAAACATCCACCATACCGAATATTTCCAATATCTTCACCACATGTTTTCCTTGAGATAGGAAAATTTCCCTTGGCTTCTGCCAGAATTGAAGTCCTAGGAAATAGTGCATCAGTCCTAGGTCCTTCATTTCAAATTCAGAAACCAACTGCCTCTTACATTTGTGAATGAGATGGTATGCACCAATTAGAAAGAGGTCATCCACATACAGCATGCATACAACACCGGTATGAGAGGTTTGTCATCTTCAACCTTAGAGTAAAGGTTAGGATTGGCTTCACTCCTAGTAAATCCCAGCTTCATCAAGTAGCTATTGATCCTCTCATACTATGCTCGGGGTGCTTACTTCAGCCCATAGAGAGCCTTCTTCAACTTGCATACATGAGATTTTCGGTCATAAATCTCAAATTCTTCATGTTTGTCCATGTAGACCTCTTCATTGATTGAACCATGCAATAACATGGTCTTGACATCCATCTGATGTAGGTTCCATCCTTGTGAATCCGCAAGGGCTATGATCGAGTAGATGGTGGTATATCTGGCAACATGTGCAAATATCTCGTCATACTCTTTTTCTTTCGTTTCCCTGGTGTCAGCTTCTTGAGAGCTCCTTGATATAGGAAGATTGTTCACTTGGCTGAGAGCCATATCTTTGTCAAAGGTGACATCATGACTAATCACGACTTCCCTTTGATTGGCTACATAGATTTTATAGCCCTTAGTATTTTCACTATAGCCCATGAAGATTCCTTTCTTTCTAGATGCACCCAATTTATTCCTTTTCTCTTTTAGCACATGAAAATATACAAGGCTTCAAAAAATTCTAAAATGAGATATATCAGGTTTCTTACCGGTGAACATTTCTTCAGGAGCCTTGGAACCCATTACTTGATGAGAGCATCGATTTTGTACATATACAACGGTGTTTGTAGCTTCGACCATAGAAACTTCGGAAGTCATTTGATCATGGAGCATGGCACAGATAGCTTCCAAAATCGTACGATTCTTCCTTGCCACCACACCATTCTGTTTAGGAGTATATGGTGTAGTAGTCTCCCTCTTAATGCCAACCTCTTTACAAAAGTCATGAAACTCGTTAGATTCATATTCAGTCCGATTATCAGTCCTTAAGATCTTGATCTTCTTTTCAGTTTGATTCTCGATCAAGGCTTTGAAGTGTCGAAACCAAGGGAACACTTCATCCTTCTTTTTCAAGAAGTATATCCAAGTCTTTTGAGAATAGTCATCTGTAAAAGTATAATATGAATATCCTCCCAAGGAGTTCCTAGGCATCATACCAGATATGTCTGAGTGAGCCAACTGTAATATATCAGAGGTCTTTCTTTGGCTTGAGGGGAATGGTCACCTTTTGAGCTTTACTTTGGCACGTCCTAGACATACACCTTCTTTCTCTACTCGGAATTTGGGCATCCCTGTCACCCTTTGTCTTACAATGGGTAGAGATTTTAATGAAGGTGGGAAAACCTCTGATGCCAAAGTTCAGACTGAAGAGATGTTTCATAAGACATGACACCTAATGGACTTCCACCGACCTAATATAATGAATCAACTCTAAATACAAGAGTAAAGGCATCTTTAACATTTTTTTTCCATACACGTACCTTGCCATCGCTGAAGGTCACCTTGTAGCTTTTGTCTTCCATCGCCGAGATGGACACCAGGTTCTTTTTCAGGTCAGGTACATATAATACATCCTAGAATTTCTAGCCTTCTTGAATGGAGGCTACCAAGCACTTGTCGATAGAATCCCTGATGATCTTCTTAGTTTTGAATTCACCCGTTTTCCATTTGTTCCTCGTAGTAGCGAGTGCATTTGATGGAGGTTCAATAATATTGCCTCTCACATGGTCCAACACTCCTTGATCTTATAAGGTTAGATCGAGAGACATCTTCCATCCATGATAGTCAAACTTTTCATGGAGCTTTTCTTCGACAGGGAAGAGTGTTGAGGAACCCATAGTTCTTTTAGGATAGCCTTACCAATATTCTCTTTGGTGATTTCTCTTGCTCTTGCTCAGGCTTTTTCTTCACCTTAGCTCTGATACCATGTTAAGTTATGGTATGTTCTATGCTTAAAGTAGTTTACTTATCTTTCTTATTATTATCCACATATTAACAATCACATGTACATAAAGTAAAGTGTAGATAGAACATTAAACGATTGACAGAAAAGAAGCCAAGACAAGAGGCACAAGATGTGGTGACTAGCCAGGGACAGACCTTTTATAGACATATTTGGGAACTGCAACCCCAATCATATATGTCGATAAAACAAGGGCTCTTTAATCCCTAGAAGTGTTGTCTCATACCCTAAAGGATCATGGTTAACTGATTACATCATTTCCCAGAAGTTCCACCTGAAAAACTACTCAAAACTGGCCAAAACTGGACCATACTGATTGCTCCATGGTCAAGGTGCAATGCATCTCACCTGCTACACATAGGAAGTGTGATGCATACTGAAAAGGCTTTCTGTGGGGTGCGATGAGCGAGAATGGACAAATGTCTGAGATAGTTGCAAAGTGGATGATCATGGAATCTTCTAGAAACTTCTCCTATGACAGTTGCCTCTCTGAATTCGCCCAAGGATGAGTAAGAGATTAAAGAAATATCCAAGTGGAACCAAGAACTATCAGTGGAATGACACTAATAAAAAACCCAGAGCTAACTCAACCCCTTGCAAGACATTTATATATGGATCCCTCATCTGAGAGATCTAGAGGCGCGAATTTTGTAGTTTGTAAGGAAGTGCTGCTTGTTTCTCTTTGAGACATTGTATTGTTGGGTGATCTTGATTTTCATGAGGTGAAGAGGGCTTTCATGCTAGGAGGATGATGTTGGATCAGACAGCTGGGTTGTAATCCTCTCTTCTACTATCAATAAAGTTATTTGAGTTTTCCTCCATATACTTGTGTATTTATGAATCTTGCTGTTTGTGAATGCAATTGTATAGTAATACATTTCTGATTCTGCATTGTTTATGGTATTATAGATCTCTATGCTTTGATGGTGCTTTGTTACTTTACCTCTACAGGTATTCTCTAAATTAGGACAAGTAGGAAAGGAGTAGAAAGATCTATCAAGGGAGAGAGGAAACAAGCAAGGAGCCAAGCGAAAGAGTCAGGTTGGTGCTCTCTGCTTCTCTCTTATCTATCATACATAAAGGAAATCACAAGTTAATTTAATTGTTTGTTTCTAAGATAGCTACCCATCTTAGTGGGACTAGCAGATCGTTAAGACACTAGTTTTCCCAAAAACAAAATGGTGACTCCACTGGGGAGTGATTAGTTTGTTTGTTTGTTATTGTTGTTTGCTTTATAAAATACAGACGAAGCCTGAAGTTAAACCAACTAGCCTTCGAGCCACACTTGCTATGTGAGTGCAAAGTAGATCAATGTTGCTTCAGTCAATCTCTCGGTTGGTTTATGAACTAAACATCTAACTTGAAAACATCCTAAGTGCCCTGGTGGTAGCTCAATAACATCCTAGGATCATACCCCTATACTTTGTTTTTACTGTCTATCATAGCTTAGCTGAAATAACTAAACTTAGCTGCAAATTTTGAGCACAAACCAAACTCAGTTTCATTCCCTAGCCCATCGCACTGTCTGTAACTGGTCCCCTATATGCATCGCACCTCCTGTGTGTTGTAGGTGAGATGCATCCCTGTTTCCCTTAAGGACAGGTGCGATGATTGAATGATACTATTTTCCTCCTAGGAAATTGGTTTTTTCTCCTTGTTTTCAACTCTATTCAGTAGTTTTACTACTTATGATTAGTATATCATTGTTGAAGACTTCTTGCTTTACATTATTTAACCTCCATTGATCAGGATTTGTGAATGTCTTTCATGTATTTTTCATCATTTACAGTCCTTCTTTGTCAAGAGTAGCTTAATCAAACTGTCATCTTTTGATTCAAAAGTGTCGTAACTGTCGTTTTGAGTCAAGAAAAAGAGTGTCTTCCTCTTTTAGATAGTTGATTGTACTTTTTTCATTGTATTTGATTTGAATTGTCAATATTTGAAGTGTCGAAAGCAATTTTCCATTCGAAATCGAAAGTGTCATTTTAGTCTTCCTTTCATTTTGAAAAGAAATTGTTGAAGTGTCGCTTTGAAGAAAATAGTTCAGATCTGCACCTAGTTTTCATTTTTGGCATTCTCACATTAAGGAAGTGGAAAATAAAATACATTCATGTGCATTTTCATTTAGACTGCATGCGGAAAATGATTTAGGAAAAGTGCATTTAGTGTGTGTTCTCTGCTCTCTGTTGAAAGAATCATACTTTGCTTTCCTTAGTAGCTAGGATTTTCATTGCTAAAAGAAAACAAATGGCTGTTTATCATTTTAGATTGCATATTTAAGAATTTTACATCTACATCATGCGGTGAACCTTGAAAGACAAACTTCTAAGAAAGATCAACTCTAAAATAAACTTCAATGAACATAAAAACGCTTTGGAACCTAACGCAACACATATAGAAGTCTAGGCTAGAGACATGTTCCGGCGTTCTAAAACCTGGTAACTATCATTTTCATTGAAGGTTGGGTGATTCCTCCTCTTTGATACTGCAAGTGCCAGTATGGACTTGTGCTCCCCGTACTATCGAGTATATATTGGAGACCAAAATATGCTGATATCCTTTATCCTTAAGAAGCCGTGTCTGCCGCCCTATCGATTGTAATGCAATGAACACAACATTTGGGAATATTGACTGCTGTATGTAAAGTCCTTGGTAATTTCTCTTTAATTTAACACCAAGGTGTATATTGTAGTTTTGCGATTGGTTTGATAATCCCTCTATCTATATTTCCAGAGTAGTCACTTTCGTTCCCTTTCAAATCCCTAAAAGAAAAGGTCCATCTGAGCACTTGTCACTTTAGGCTCATTAAAAATCGAAGGCGAATAGAGTCACCTTTAGCTTTCTCTCGACTCTTAAAAATTGAAAAAGCAAGTTGTGTCAAAGCGTCATAAAATTTGTTTAATTCGGAATAAATTTTTCCCTTTAATTTTTGAGTTGATCAAGTAATCCACAATCATGGAAGAAAGTCAATAAAAACCTCATCGTTCACGGAGACTAGCGAGTCAACTATATTTGACTCCAGAAAAGAAACCATTCTAGGCAAAACAGTCTCGTTTAACTGAGTCAAATTCTCCTGGTCTATTTGAAACTTGTGTTTCAACATCATCAGAGACTCTAGTTACTCCAATTATTTCTGGTACACCTGCCTTTACAGAAGAAGTTCCGCAATTGCAAGAGGACATTAGAAATCATCCTAGTGTAATGGTAAACACTTCTATCCCTAAACTAACTACATCTAGGGCTGATCCAGAAATTGAAATTCACTTGCCTGAACATCTGGAAGTTGAGTTCTAGAATTAAGAAGGTGTCACCCCTCTAGTGTCTATTACTGCAGAAGCTATACCTTCTTCGGCTCCAGAAATATTTTACAGAACTAATGGTCTACCTCTTCCACCTGGAATGATTGCTATAAAATATATTGTAGAGGATATTCCATCTAGTACCCCATTGCATTTTGGAACTGGTATCCACCTATATCCTTCTATTACAGAGGTCAGTTCTTTTAATCACCCTTCATCACAAGTTCTTGTCGAATCGCTAGGAAACCTTTTGGATAGACTAAATATGTCTGAACTGCCATCAACATCTAGGACTATGTCATCTGATACAGCAGCAACAAAGCCTTCTGCTGCTACTTCGACAATGTTCACTGGTATACCATCTGTCCCAACTAGTTCTCAACCGCTAGATGGAGTCCACCCAAGGACTATTTCGACAGCATGGTCTATTCCTATTTGTTCATCTGGAACCTTATCTGGAATTTCTTATGTTGAAACTCAGCAAATTGATCCTTCACATCAGTATCAATTTGGGTAGTCCAGTCTCCAAAGACCCATTTATCCTTTGCACACTGGATTGCTGCCATATGGGGGGTAGTATGATGTTTCATTATTCCATCTCGGAGAACAACCATATGAGAGTTCATAACAAAATTCGGGTCAAATTGGAATTGCATCCAGTGGTTGGATACCAATACTACCTCAACAACCAAGGGTTGTATATTCAATGCAACCAAATCAACTTGTGTCGAACATTCCCACTACACCTGCTATTGTGACTATGTTGCAAGTACAAGCGCTGCCTGTTGTATGTCAACCTCAAGTCTCTCAGGTCGTAATACAACAGCCTCTTGTCTCCACGGCTCAATCACAACCTCAGATAAGTGGCTCCTTAACTGGAGCAACACATGCTCAAATGGGTACTATAATCCCTCATCTTGGTCAAACATCCAATATTAGACAACAACAAATGGTCCAACAACCATGGCTGGTACAATATCAACAACCACAATTCCAGCAAGCTTACCGAGGATCTGAGCAACCAAGCTTTGCAGGTAATGGGCAATCGTATTTTCAAAATGGTTACCAACATTCATATTATAATGGTTATGCCCATCGACCTTATCAAAGTTATCAACCTCAGATACATTATGCTGGTATGCAAAGACCGACTGCTCAGGCATTCCCATCTTATCCTGGGTATGCTTCACCAAACCTAAATCAATAGTTTCCCTTTGTAGCAAGTTTAGAATTACTAGATCTGAACTGGCTAACAAATGTTCCAATTGCTTACACCCCTTGGTGGCCAGTGATTCCTCATGAACTTCCCTCTGATATTCCTAAATTAAATGGAAATCTGGGTGAAGATCCATCGAATCACGTAATGAATTTTCATTTGTGGTGCTCATCTAACACCCTCAATGATGAGTCGATTAGGCTTTTCCTTCTTCAGTGAACGCTAATTGGTCCGACAACAAAATGGTACATTGAATTTCCTAGAGCTTCATTTGACAACTTCAGCACCCTCGCCACTACCTTTTTAACCCACTTTCAATTACCCATAAGGTACGAAATAGGAACATAGCTCCTTACCAATTTTAAATAGACAACAACCACTCACATATCTAATCATATTCACGAGTGGCGATGTAGTCGTCGAATGGTAAAGATGTATGTTCCTAATCATATTCTAGTTGAGTGGTTTATTAAGTCATTATTACCTTCTATTATTGAAGATGTGGCGAAGGGAGGAGTTGTCACTGAAGAGCAAGTCATTGCTTGCGCACAATATTTATACTTGATCTATACTCAGTCTGGCACACTCTACGACAAAATCCCCGATGCTTCTAGACCAGAATTTTTCATTCCTCCCCCTCCTAAATCAAACAGGGACTCTCATGTCGGTGATGGCATGATTGGCACCTCAAGTACGCAAACCGCAAAGGCTCCATCTGGTAAAGCCCTTGTAGTTTCTAATAAAAAATAAAATGACAAACTTCTTGCCTTAGAGGTTAATGTCGTGTCATCTGACAAGGGCAAAGAACCAAAGCAACCAGGGGGAAAGAAGAAAGGGAAAAATAATAAGAAGAAATAGGAAAATCCAACTCTTGAGAAATCTTCTGAGAACCCTACTGGGAAACAAAAACCTCATTATCCAAGTTTAATATGTAATGACGAGCATTTCACAAGAGCTTGTCCACATCAAGCTGAGCTTGTGAAATTTTTAAAGACTTCAAGTACCTGAGCAGCGTTGACTGATCCGTTTCCAAACCTAGAAACTAACCTGTTTGCTACCAATCATGCTTCCAAATCCCAAGTGCTTACACTATCCATCTCAAAACAACAAAATGATGCTTTGATATTGACAAGAAATAAATATTATGGGAGCCCACAGCCATCGAACAATAAGGCTACAGATCAACCCAGTAGTTCGACAACGACTTCGCTAGAAGTTATTCCACCAATCATTCCTAAATTAACTATAAATACACCAAAGGGAGTAGTACATAAATCGACATTTAATCCTCATGCTCGAGCAACACAGAATTATAATATAGTGGAGGATCTAGCTCAATCACCATCCGTTATGTTGACACTTGAAGTACTGCAGAATTACCCATCCCAAAAGCAAGCTTTGTTATCAGCAATAGGTGGGATTGATCCAGTGGATTCCAATCTTGTGGCCTTTAATCATAAAGGATATGAACCTCAATTACTGGCCCAGCTCGCTTTCCTTATACAGGTAAAATCCCTCAACAAAACTATTCATCTTACAATCATTGATGGGGGGCATCTACCTGTATTATGTCAATGAGTTGCTAGAAAACTTTAGGCTCACCACCCTTGTCACGATCATCAACAATGTTAAAAGCATTCAATGGAAGGACTTACACACCATATGGGATATTAAGTAACTTGCAAGTTGAACGGGGGGGCAAGACAATAGAAATTGAAGTTGAGGTCATTGATGGAAATGACTACAATATCTTACTGGGCAGGCCCTGGATTTATGCTATGGCCGCTGTTGTGTCAACATATTTTAGAAAGATTGCATTTCCCTTCCAAGGAGGAATTACAATCATTGACCAACTAACCTTTTTCCCCAACAGTGCACAAGCTACTAGAAGCATTCCAATGATCCATGTAAGCTCTCAATCGCTTCAAAATGTCAGAGTAGGTATCCTAAAATACCCCGCCTTAATGGGTACTTTTTCCCTCCCACCCCCGAGTAATCTGGCGGAACTGGCCATAGTGGAAACCTGTCATATGATATCTTCTACATCATCAAAGATTAAGAAGAACTTTTACCATTTTGATAGTGTGGATCGTCGTGAGGTATTGCCCCCAAGCCCTATAGAATATTTATAGCAATCAATTTTCCGGGCCTGGGCAGTGAACCCAAATCAACACTCACGAGTGTTTGGATAGATATGTCTCTAGAGTATGGTACCTCTTCTGATCCTTGATCTCGTATACATTCTACAGACAAAGGAATCACTCAGTCGATGATGATAGGAGAGACGCCATGGGAAGATTATCACCATCGGTCCCACCTTCAAGATAACATTGAATATTATTCAAACGACCTTAATCATCCTTTAGTTTTTAATTTTCTATCAAATACTGTAAAACAAGGACCCCTGCAACAAAATTTCAAGTTGAGTCTTTCACTTGATCTCGTAAAAAAACCTTCATTCCATCCACCTGATAACCACGAGTAATTTGGTGAATGCAACAAAGCTCAGGGGGCATGCACCCTGGTCTACTTTGGTAGGCGAACCCAGCTGGAAAAAGAAATTTCCTTGTAGGTTATATGACCAGTCTAAAACACCATCTCCGTGTAGGATATGGGATCAGTCTGAAAAATTTATCTCCTCGCACGTTATGTGATTGGAAGCTCACACCATTCACCTTTGTCTATTTCGATGGACAGAGCCAAGGAAGTGTTTTGTCTGCTCCGCAGATGGAACAATCCTGCTTAAATGCAGGAACTCCCATAAGGTAACTTGGAAATTCTTGTTTTCTCAACACCTGGGGGCATGCAAACTTGTTTTATGCAAGTGAAAAGTGACCAATTCAACTCTAACCTCGTAGTGTTTTAGCCTAACTTTTAGTTCAACTGTGTGGTTAGGTGAATGGTCTGATCCACCATTCACCTTTGTCGACGGTGTGCAGGCAAAGCAAAGGAAATGTTTTATCTAGGCTAAAAACAAAACTTTCCTACCTAACCTTAGTAGTTCATTAACTCTTAGTGTAGTTAGTTCTGTAGTTTGGTTGTTTCCAGCCTGCATACAAAAGGAAATGAGCAAAAGTTTGCATGGGGCAAGCTCACTAAAAAATGAACCTACTAATAAGAGGCATCTTTAAAGATGACTGGAATGAGCAATGTTTCCACAGGTTTCAAGCTCGTTGAAAAATAAACCCGCCACTGAGCATAGTTTCTTCAGATTCAAGCTCATTAAAAAATGAATCCCCCCTCGGTAAATGACCTTCGTGATTGCCTTGCTATCAACCTTTTGAGCCTTGGTTGTGTTCTTACCGTCACCTCCATTCTTTTGGCCGATCATATGCTTCCACTTGATTGTTTACCCTTTTGAGGAACAACTACGACGAGTGATTCTGTTAGCCACCCTCTTTACATTTCCATGTTTGAGAAGTTCCAAAATTACCTGGAACCAGTTGCTACCCGAAAACATCACTTGTTCCTAAAAAATGAGTCTCTTTTAAGCTCTTTTTAGACTTGTAAAATATGAAAAGATTGCCAAGCTACTAGTCTTTCTAGCTTGTTAAAGTAAGGGGAAGCACCATCCCTCCTCTACATTTTAATCTTTTTGGACCTGAGGGATCATTCCACAAAAAGATTGAGCGCTTGTCTTTTTTGGCTCACTAAAGCAATCAAAAAGTCATCCCTTTTGTATTATTTTATACTTTTTCAGACTTAAGGGATTATGCCACGAAAAAGGACTACTGGAGTTTCCTTTCTGTCTCTTTTCAAACTCTCTAAACATGAAAAGGACCAAGTTATCCTTGTCGTTAAACTCGTTAAAACAATAGCGACGAACTTGTCCACTCAGACAAGAACGAGTTTCACTGCCACTAGGCTCGCTAAATCATAGCGACAGGTTTTCCTGAAGGGAAAATTATAGAACAAGCATATTCTATCCTCCTCAAGCTTGACAAAAATAAAGCGGTATTGGTTAGCAATGACTGGGGAAAAAGGGAAGAAAACTTGAAGAACTTTATTGGTAGCAGGTCGCTCTTGAGCATGACACTTTCACTCCATCACCATGATTGAGTCGGGTTGGGTTATTCCGTTCACTGGTCATACCACCATTGGTCCTTTGTACCATCCATCTTTTGGGGTTAATGCTACCAATCCATTTCAGTGTCACCAATATGCTCAAGAGAAGTCATTCAAAGAATTTACCACCCAACTAACACCTCATCCACTGTAATACCTTCACTCTCCATTTTTCATGGCCGCCATTCCTGAACCTTGTATCATCAGATCGTTTTCACCTCCACAAAATCATTTGCTTCGATTCATGTCATAGATGTGGGATACATCAAGGCCTTCCTACGATGATTCACTTCTTGTCGACATCAGCACATTATCCAAGAAGTTTAATTAGAAACAACCCTTTCAGTACTTTGAAGCTTGCATGCCTCAATGGCAAGTTTCTCACTTTTGGCGACAGGTTTACATCATTGGCCTTTGACCAAAAGATTTTTTGTGGTGTTCGACATCGACTCATATATTCACACCACGTGAATTGTATTGTAGTACCTTGAGGGTCATTATCATTATTGGTGATTCCTCTCGCGTCTATTAACAACTTACATCATTGGTTGGTAATCAGGAATGTCTTTCCATGTTCGACTTCAGAACATCTTTTCACATGGATCGACTTGTACATCAGGGAAAGATTGAACGAGTTTGAAGACCCTAGATCTAGTTTCATCCATCTGGGCTGCGATATATTTAGGGAAATAAAGACATCAAATCTACAGAGAAGCTGCATAGATGATCATCCAAGCTAAGGGATGATGACTCTACATATAAGGAATCATCGGTCTGCAACCACAGATGGTTATTTTTTCCCTGTACATGAAAATGAATTTATAAAAGCTGAGCATGGGAATGCCTGCCTCAGCTAGATCATGAAAATAATATGAAGATGATGTATTGCATTGTATCTTATTACAGGTCACCTTCTAGTTCGAAAAACCTCGAATCCTCATGATAAAGCATTTCACCCGACATCAGAAGATTTACGACCTCATGCTTTAGGGGGCAGCTGCTATAGACATATTTGGGCACTGCAACCCCAATCATATATGTCGATAAACCAAGGGCTCTTTAATCCCTAAAAGTGTTGTCTCATACCCTAAAGGATCATGGTCAACTGATTACATCATTTCCCAGAAGTTCCACCTAAAAAAATACTCAAAACTGGCCAAAACTGGAGCATACTGACTGCTCCATGGTCAAGGTGCGATGCATCTCACCTGCTACACATGAGAAGTGCGATGCATATTGAAAAGGCCTTATGTGGGGTGTGATTAGTGAGAATGGACAAATTCCTGAGACAGTTTGCTAAGTGGATGATCATGGAATCTTCTAGAAACTTCTCCTATGACACTTGCCTCTCTGAATTCGCCCAAGAATGAGTAAGAGATCAAAGAAATCTCCAAGTGGAACCAAGAACTATCAGTGGAATGACACTAATAAAAAACCTAGAGCTGACTCACCCCCTTGCAAGACATCTATATATGGATCCCTCATCTGAGAGATCTAGAGGCAAGAATTTTGTAGTTTGTAAGGAAGTGTTGTTGGTTTCTCTTTGAGACATTGTATTGTTGGGTGATCTTGCTTTTCATGAGGTGAAGAGGGCTTTCATGCTGGGAGGACGATGCTAGATCAAACAGCTGGGTTGTAATCCTCTCTTCTACTATCAATAAAGTTATTTGAGTTTTCCTCCATATACTTGTGTATTTGTGAATCTTTCTATTTGTGAATGCAATTGTATGGTAAATGTATTTCTGATTATGCATTTTTTTATGGTATTATAGATCTCTATGCTTTGATGGTGTTTTGTTACTTTACCTCTACAGGTATTATCTAAACTAGGACAAGTAGGAAAGGAGTAGAAAGCTCTATCAAGGGAGAGAGGAAACAAGCAAGGAGCCAAGCGAAAGAGTCAGGTTTGTGCTCTTTTCTTCTCTCTTATCTATCATACATAAAGGAAATCACAAGTTACTTTAATTGTTTATTTCTAAGATAGCTACCCATCTTAGTGCGACTAGAAGATCATTAAGACACTAGTTTTCTCGGAAACAAAACCCCAATGTGGGGAAACCCTTTGATCAAATCTTCCTTTATCTTCAATAGTTCAGCAGAGAGAAATACTACATAAATCTGATTTACATCAGAAAAATAAAACCCTAGATCAGTAGCATCAACATCAGTGGTATCAACATCATTGGCATCACCGGCATCATCGACATCATTGGCATCATCGGCATCACCGACATCATCAGCATCACTGGCATCATCGACATCACTAGCATCCACATCATCGACATCACCGGCATCAACATCATCAGCATCACTGGCATCATCAACATCACCGGCATCAGCATCATCAACATCAACATCATCGGTATCACCAGAATCATAGGCATCACTGGCATCATCAGCATCACTGACATCATCAGCATCACTGACATCAACATCAACATCACTGACATCAACATCACTGACATCAGCATCACTAATTATCTATGTGATTTCGCCGAAGATTCTCTAAACATCATTGGCATCACTGGCATCAGCATCATCGACATCACCGAAATCATTAGAATCACTGGCATCAGCATCATCGGCATCACCGGTATCAGCATCATCGGCATCACCGGCATCATCGACATCATCACTAAACTAGGGCAGACAATATCTTGCAAATTGATCGTCAGATCGACTTGATTCCTAAACCAAAAAAAGTGGCCTTCTGGGGAGAGTTAGATCCACCTACAACATAGTTCACAGAGGAAGAAAGATGGTCAATGCTGGTCAAACTTCCAATCTACAGTGTAGCCTTAAATCTATTTCATTCCTTCCACACATGTGAGAGAAGAGTCTCTTTCTACGCAGTAAGAGAAGAGCCTCTTTTCTACATAGGAGAGAGAGAGATATGATTAGAAGAGTGTGTCCAAATGAGGAAAAGACCTCCTGTATTTATATACAACTATTGATGATTGAATAGATGCGACTGTTGGGCTTCTGAGCCTACATGAGTTGCTGGTCAGCTTGATAATTATTTCATAATCAAAATAAATTCATATCTCCATAAATACTTATCGTAATCGAATGATCTTTAGATCAATCCTACACCTCTCGATGAGAGGAATCTAATAAAAATATTATCAGCCATGAATAAGATGACGCACATAGAGTTTGGCCCTAGTTTCCAATTTTAACACTTTAAGATCAGTAGCCTTCGAATTGTGACTAAAGTTACATTGTAAATTGTTCTTCTGTGATTTTTTCCTTATTGTATAATCTCTGTGACTAAAAATATTGAACTGAAACCATAGCTTCTTCTGCAAACTGAAATCTAACTCATGTTGTACTTAAATCTGATTTGAAATAAACTTGCTGCTGAAAAACTGAATTTATTCAAACTGAAATCCTACCTACTTACTCTAATCAGTTGTCCAACTGCTGGTTAGGTAAAATGAAACAACCAATGGAACCATTCAAGCATCATATACATTGGTGAATTTTGCTGCTTGTGCTTGATTGCGATTAAAACTGAGATTCTAAAGCCAATTATAACCTTGTCAACAAATGAGAAGATAAGGAAATACTTGATTTCCTTTGTTGACTCTAGAAACTGTACAAAAAGATCTTCCAAAATATATACACTAATGTTTAACTGATCTAAGGAACTGAACAATTGTTCTGGATGGCCTCCATGCCATGAAAGTGAAACGTCATTTTCATCTTTATCTCCCTGCAAATTTTCAGATAAGCTTTGTGATGATATTTCTACTGATTGAAATGTCTGTTTGGTGAAACCTTTATCATCTTGATTTTGAATCTCATAGTTAATTAATGGAGAAAAATTATGATTGCATTCATCATCTAACATATCAACTATTGGATCATAAAAGACATTGAAGGATAGTTGCAACCTATTACATATGGGTTTTAATGGGACTTCATGGATTTCTGCATGTTGTTCATCCTTTTTTTTGGAGATATTATACCATATTTCCTTTAAAAACTGAAATGATTCAAAACATAGTGGTATAGAAATTTCCTGTGCCATTCGATCAGATGTCTCAATAGAATTTGATAACGACACTTGTGAAACTGAACAATCCTGATTAAGATTTTCATTGTCTTCTTGGTTGTCAATATCAATACCTAAAGACTGTTGATTTTTGATTGCTTTAAAGTTTTCTCTGATGAACTGAAATGAAGCAAGACAAAGAGGCAAACAACCTTCACTCATTTCCAAATTTCTTGCGATTCCTTTCTCATTCTCATATATGATATGTATAGGCTGATCATTATATTTAATTTGCTGAAATTGAATTTCTTTATTTCCCAAACTAGTTTTTGATTGCTCTGTAAAGTCAGTTTGGATTTGAAGAACATAATTATCATCATACTGATCATATTTAGGAAAATCATTAAAAGAAGTAATGTCATCAAACATACACATTAGATCAGCAGATTGCATCTCCACATATTTCTCTATAAATCTATTTTCTGATCTATGGTAGTTGGAATTAGCAGGAATTTGTTCATGGCTATCAACCTCTTCTTTTTGTGAAATAAATGTGTCATGGTGATTTTGAACAAAAAAATTATCTTTCATGGTGATATTTTGTATCCTTTCCTCTATTTTTATTACCAAAATGTTGATTTTTACCTCTACAATGTTGTTCTTCTCCAATCCTACTTTTAACTTTTCTCTTCTAATTTGCAGATTAACTTCCACATCTACTGCAATGTTCTACATCTGTTCCAGTGTTGAGGGGTTTCTTTCTCTTAACTAAAATCCTATCTCTGGATCAAATGCTTTTGGATAATGTAAGAGAGCTGAATTAGGAAGAGGTCTTATATTTTATGGCATTGAATAATAGATTTTATTAAATCTATCCGAAAATTGTTGTATTGTTTCATTTGGATGTCTTTTTAATTGATTATATTCTTCTATGATCATGAAAAGATTGACTTTGATTATCCATCTACCAAGGAAAAATTTGACAAGCTATTGGAAATTTGGGATGCTCGTAATAGGTAGATTCTTGAACCAACTCTCTTAGTGTCAGTCTTTGTAGTCTTCCACCAGTGATCAAATATGCTCTTATAAAGTGGTCTTAGGGTGTCAAAGTCAAAATTTTGTCATTTCAGTGAGTCTTCAAGTAAAATTTGTTCACTAGGTATTAGGTCTAGGATTGTTTTCACTCTTTCCAAAGTTTTCTAAGTGTCAGTCCATGTCACCATTTGGATGAGTCTACCATCATTCAAAGAGTTTTCATCATCATTTCAGGTTCCAATGGGTCATTTTACACCTTGTTTGTGCTTAGGTAAGGCTCATTTCCCTCTCCTAGGATTTTGAAGGTAATTTTTCTTGGATAGTCAAATAATCAACAAAAATTGTACCTTAAAGCTCATACACCTTCCCCTATCGTTAATATACCTTCTTAAGCACTTCCCATGACTGATATCCCTCAAATTCATCATGTTCCCACAAACCCTAGCCTATTGCTACAATTTGACACTTTTCTAGGTTAGGCCTGTGTTTTTCCCTTTTGGACCCCTTTCCCTCACTCAATATTTGAAATTACACTTTCACTTGCTTCCTAACATCCCTTCCTACTTGCCAAAATTTTCTCAAAGAAATTAGAAGCCCCTCATCCCCTTCATCTCCCTTCATTTCTACAAATCCCCTGTTCCACACATCGGGATAGATTTTATTCAAATGATGTTTCTGAGCAAGAAAAGATGAATTTGACAAAAGTGAGAGAGAATTTTGTCCATCATTGACCGAAGACGAAAACATTCCTTTATTTTTTACACAAGTCTCATGGTTTGTGAGAAATTTTCAAAATATCATTTGCCTGAGGAGAGTTAATTCACTTCTGGAGTGACCTTGGGAAAATCAATATTTCTCCTAGCTGGGATGGCCAAATGACTTGCTTGATGAGTCAACTGATAACTATACACAGAGATATTTCCAATGAGCTGTCATGAGCTCAATTTGGAGTTGAGGAAGGCCTCCTAAGGTTCACTCCAAAATCACTTTGCATTTTAGTAGCCTCATTCTGCATATTTTGACTAGTCTTGGGAGATTGAGCATTTGATAGGGAAAATGGAAAGTAGACTCAATAAGCTTTCCAACAAGCTATCCCACACCCAATTTGGACATTAGGAAGGTAGTAAAAATTTAGCTTGAAGTGGCGCTATGTGTTCAGGGACTGGTGTTGTGCGTAGGGATGGAGGCGTTGCGCGTAGAGCAGTGTGCTGTGCGGAGGGTAGCAAGCCACCAAAACACTCCAAACTTCAACATTTCACCTACTTCCTTGCAAATTATCCTTTTAAAAGTAAGTGCCATTACTTCATTCAATGTTTAGCTTGCACATTTAAAGTTTTAGACAATTTCTTCACTCCTAATATCAAACCCTAGTTTTTCACTATAAACCCTAAAGTTTGTTTATCCCATTGCCAAGCATTATAAATAAAACCTTTTACCGCTCACTCTCTTCACCCTCATCTACATTTCACCATCTATCACTCATTCCCTAAACCCTCCTCTCACTCTCATGGTTTGTCTCTAACTACATAAATTCACTCAAACTCATCCCTACAAACCCTAGAGCATACCACTCATCCCCATTTACATTGTATAAAATTTGTGCAATTAAGAAGCTGGTTAAACATGGATAGAGGTGACTATGACTATGATGAGGAGAATACAGTAAGTGATAGTTTAATTGAGTGGAGCAGGAAACATAGAAAGCCTTATAAGGGAGGTAAAATCACCAGGAGAAGAAACCAAGCAGACAAAAATTGCTGAGGTGCTAGTATACTTGACGTATCAAAGAGGTACAAGGAAATTGTTTGTAGCTTCCAGGCAAGTGTTTACTCCACAAGGTGTGGAAGATACCTTGCCTTCTACATCAAAAAAACATGTACAGGTTGATCAGTTGAGCAAAGGCAAGGAAAAGGTACAAGAAAATGACTTGGATGATAACCAAGAAAGGGAATTTCAGTTAGAGGAGCATGATGATAAGCCCAAGCAACTTGACACTAAGATCATTGATCTGGAGGCTCAAGAGAGGGAAACTGCCAAAGATTTCATTATTATGGAGAAAGAAGCCCAAATACAAGCTTTGATGGACAACTTAGAGAGAGCTATGTTTATCATCACTTACCTAGAGCAAGAAAACAAACAACTAAATGATAAACAAGTCCTCATGGAACTTGAGCTACTGAAGACAAAGAGGCAAAGTGACAAAGAGGCTCATGTCACTTTGACTCCTATTGAGAAAGAAATTGAACAAGATAGGGAGACTTGTCTTGAAAGAGTCAACCTACATCTTGAAGGTCTCATTGACAAGGCTAACAGGGATAAGAAAGTGCTCAGACACATTGCATACCATTACATGGCCCGCAACAAAATTTGTAACATGAGGATTAGAAAGTTAAAGGCTAGGCTAAGGAGAGATTGGGAAGGAAAAAAGGAGAAAGATAGATTAAATATGTTGGCTGAAGCCTCCCTAGCCCATCAAAGAAGTTGATGGTGGTGTCTCATGCCAAATTTGGGCAGCTTTTGAAGAAATTTTTTCATTTTGAAATTTTGGAAATTCAAAACACAGAAAATTTGCCTAGAAGCGCAGTGCCACCAGCGTTGTGTTTTTTATAGGGGCACCAAATGGACAAATGGTTTACATTTTTGGATCCAGAGGATCAAGGAAATGCACCCTAGCAATTTTTAGAATTTTTGGAGTAGGATTAGTCCACTAGAAGGTCCAAAAACACTAAAAATTTGACCTTTCTGCCAGTGTTTGGACACACAAAAGCAGCCTTTGGAGAATCAACTTTTGAGGAGTCAAATGAGCTCCAAATGTAGAAATTATAGGTTTTCTAGAGAATAAACTTGAATACATTTCCAATGAGCTATCATGGCTCAATTTGGATGAAGGGAAGACCTCAAAAAGTGGCCTAAAAGTGGCGCTACGCTTAGGACTAGTGGCGCTGCGCGTAAGGTAATTTGGCTCAGGATGCCTATTTTGCCAAATTTCGACTATTTTCATCATTTCTCTCTCATGGTGGATGATGTGCTGATGTAATTAATGTCATGGCTTGTAAATATGATGGAAAAACACTTGTATATGGTAGATTCATTAGATTAAAAGTGGTTTTGAGGGTAATGAATCAGTTTCCCCTCTTTTAGAGGCAAGTGGTTTGATTGCCTAGATTCCAGTTCCTTGATTAGAAATGGTTGAAATAGCTCCTTTTCTCATGGTTTCGACCCATGATGGTTAGGATGAGTGATTTGGATGTCTATATCATGTATTTTCTTGGTCATTTGCAAGGGTTGGATTCAACTGGATGCTCATGTACTGAATATACATCATCTTGTAGCACTTTGGCAGGAAACTAAATAAAGCTGCAGCTATTTTTATGGGATCCCTGTGGTATGGCCTTTAGCATGAGTTTCTTCTTCTGTTATTATGTTTTCATGGTTTTTCATGTATGCCTCTCTCATGTATTTGCTTCTAATTGGATGTTTTCAAGTCAGATAGGTGGAATACATTAGGTTTTGATGCTCTGCCTTGGGAAAACACTAGTATTTCATGTCTTTTCAGCTATCTAAGAAGGATTCATGACTTTCTCATGCCCTTCTTAGCTCCTCACTAGTCTAGCACTTCACCTCATCAAGCCTAAAGTGCTAAAGCTTATGCCTACCTTGCCCCATAGAACACCCTGAAATTCTGACTTAGTTACCCAGACCCAAATTGCCCAGCTCCTCTTGATCTGGAAAAACACCAACAAAACTATCAAAACCTTTGAGCTAATATACCTAGCATAAAATCTTGTTCCTGATCCAGTCATCTTGACTAAGATCCATAAGGATAGAGCCCTCTCTTGACCTTGTAGGGCTAGTTACAAGGCTAAGCTTGGTTTGTGGTTACCCTAGAAGTTTCCTCCCTTCAGCCTAAGGTAAATCTAGGTGATAACATAGTGGCGACCATATTGGGGAAACGTAGTTTTATGTTCCTCAGTAAAATGTATCAAGTTTAGATCTGATTGTTGATGGCAGACAATGATCAGACACCGGAAGGCTTAAATCATTCACCTGGCGACTCTAAATTGGTTTCAAGATCAGATCCAAGGACTGCATTGGAGGATGAACCTGACCAACAAAAACATGAAAGGACAATATGGAAAGATCAGGTATTCAAGTTGGAATTTCATCCAAGATATTATGTTCTTTTTTATAAATTATTTCTTCTCTTTTCCCGAGAATGTCAAGAAGGCTTTACGAAGTATACTGTATTTGAGAAAAGATCCTAGACTTGCATTTGATTCTTTCCCTTTGAAGATTATGAATAAAAAATATTCACATGCCTTTGATATTGATAAAGACACTTCTTCTGAATCTTATGATGACCGTCTTTAAACTGATGAGCCTCAAGAGACTAAGACTGATTCTATAGCTTTTGTATATATTCCTACACCTTGAAAAATTCTAGGTTGATATAAGCCTCTGATTTTACCTCCTATATCCCATGCTTTCCCCAAAAATCATTACCTATATCTACCAAGATTTGATGGTGAATGTGGCAACATCACTTCTGAGAGACATGTACTAAATTTTGAGTCTTTTCTTGACCTTTTTGAAGTTGAGGAAGAGGATGTTAGTATTAGGCTTTTTGCTCTTTATTTGCAAGGCAAAGTCAAGAGTTGGTTCAAAACCTTTCCTGATGCAAGTATCTCAGATTTCCAGTAGTTCGTCAAAGTGTTCCTTGACAAGTGGGTGGTCAGACAAAACTCTTTCTTGATTCTAGAAGAATATAACCAACTGAAAAGACTACCAGGGGAGACAATACAAAAATTTTCTGCCAGATTTAACGAAGTCTATTTTTCAATGCCTGCTAATATAAGGCCTCCTCTTAGATCTGCTCTCTTGCTCTACCCAGATGCCTTTGATCTGGAAATGGAGTTTTAGCTAAGAGAAAGGAACCTTGCAACACTTGAAGAGATACAAAACAATGCAGTAGATGTAGAGGCTAATCTGCTGATCAGAAGGGAAAAGTTGAAGGAAGAAGAGATGAAGAACAAAGATCTAGAGGAATCGACATCTTTAGAGGTAAAGCTCGACATTTTGGTAAGTGCAGTGGAAGAGATGATGAAAAAGATCAACACAAGGAATGAGTATGATGTTCAAGACCATGGCTCGCTAATTGAAGAAGAACAAGTGGCTGATCCAAAACATTTTCTTTGTTATCCCAGTTGTCATAGATCTAATAATGATTGTTTTATAAATCATCCTAGAGAAGAGAGATCTGTCGATATGACATGTATGCTTGATGATGTGTTTTATACTGATGATTTCCCTATGTTTGATCAGTATGATGATGATTATGTTCTCCAAACAGAAGCTAGTCTTGCCGACAAATACACAGCTAGTTTGTGGAAGGAGGAAGTTCACTTTCAGCAGCTTGAATACAGTGATCAACCAATGCATATCAACGATGGAAGTGAGGAGGAAAGTGCAACAAATTTTGAAGTAAGTGAACGCTCTTTGCCTTTTGTTTTTCTTCGTTTCAATTCATCAGAGACAACTTTCATGTAATCAGAAATCAACTGTCGACAAGTTTTGTTCTAGACCATCTTGAGGGCAATGAAATCCTTGTTCAAGACTTCTCATATCTAGATTTGCAGCCCCCAAATTCCATTGATTGTCAAGTTATAGATGAAGACTTGGAAGCTGGAACATATGACCAAATGATGCAAGATGATTCTGTACGATTATGTTTTAAATCATTTCAGTTTTTGAAAGTAATTTTGCATAGTATATATTCAAATGAGAAGCCTGTAGAAAATCGTGCAATCTCATTGGAACCAATAGAAAATGGGTTACAATAGTCTTTTCAAGTTTTTCACGATCCAATAGCTGATGTGTTGGATGATGTCTGCAATCAATGTCCTTCTCCATTAGCTAACTTTGAACTTTGAAAAAGTATTGATACAAACTTGATTTGGCAGTCGATTTCTTTATCATTTTCAGCAGGAGTCTCGTCTCAAAGCTTAGATGAGAGTTTGCATTCATGGTACGAGGAGAAGAAAACTAATCCATTGGATAAGCTAAGTCCCAGTGTGCATGAATTTCAAGATCCTTATGTAGTATTTTTGGAGTTGGATAGAGAATCCATATTATTCAATCTGGGAAAATTTGGATATGTTTACAATTTTAATGGGAGTTTCCTTTTAGTATTTCTCTCTTGTTGTTCATAAAAAAGCACTTGTAGAGAATTCAAACAACATCCATAATGCTTACTTGGTTGCATTGGTTGTTTCATTTCACTTGATTAGTTGATGAATGGAATAGTTAGAGTAGGTTTTTTTGAATAAGCTCCATTTGAGAATCTTTTCCAATTTTTCAGTTCTGTTTTAGTATTGAGTCAGTTTTTAGTTGAATAAAGGTCAGTTTGTGTCTTTTGATTCATCAGTATTCAATCATGTAATTTTAGATTGAGTTTTTTTTACTCCGTGCCCAATGGATAAGGCTACTTGGTCTACGGTGTTCTTAGCACCTCCAAGGAGATACCATCCCCATTGAAGCCAATGTTAGTGTAAGTCTTTGCAGTCTTCCACCAATGATCAAATATGCTCTTATAAAGTGGTCTTAGGGTGTCAAAGTCAAAATTTTGTCATTTCAGTGAGTCTTCAAGTAAAATTTGGCCACTAGGTATTAGGTCTAGGATTATTTTCACTCCTTCCAAATTTTTCTAAGTGTCGGTGCATGTCATCATTAAGTTGAGTGTACCATCATTCAAAGAGTTTTCATCATCATTTCAGGTTCCAATGGGTCATTTTATACCTTGTTTGTGTTTCAGTTGCGCTTAGATAAGGCTCATTTCCCTCTCCTACGGTTTTGAAGGTAATTTTTCTTGGATGGTCAAATAATCAACAAAACTTGTATCCTGATGCTCATACACCTTCCCCTATCCTTAATATACCTTCTTAAGCACTTCCCATGACTGATATCCCTCAAATTCATCATTTTCCCACAAACCCTAGCCTGTTGCTACAATTTGACACTTTTCTAGGTTAGGCTTGTGTTGTGCCCTTTTGGATCCCTTCCCTCACTCAATATTTGAAATTACACTTTCACTTGCTTCCAAACATCCCTTCCTACTTGCAAAAAGTTTCTCAAAGAAATTATAATCCCCTCATCCCCTTCATTTCCCTTCATTTCTACAAATCCCCTATTCCACACATCGGGATAGGTTTTATTCAAATGATGTTTCTGAGCAAGAAAATATGAATTTGAAAAAAGTGAGAGAGGTATTTGTCCATCATTGACCCAAGAAGAAAAAAATCCTTTATTTTTTACACATGTCGCATGGTTTGTGAGAAATGTTCAAAACATCATTTGCCTTAGGAGAGTTAATTCACTTCTGGAGTGACCTTGGGAAAATCAAGATTTCTCCTAGCTAGGATGACCAAATGACTTTCTTGATGAGTCAAATGATAACTAGACACATAAATATTTCCAATGAGCTATCATGAGCTCAATTTTGAGTTTAGGAGAACCTCCTAAAGTTGAATGCAAAATCACTCTGCATTTTGGTAGCCTCATTTTGCATATTTTGGCAAGTCTTGGGAGATTGAGCTTTTTACAAGGAAAATTAACTCCAAATTAAAAAATTCAAGATGTTCTAGCAAGTATACTCGACAATATTTCCAACGAGCAATCCCACACCCAATTTGGACATCGGGAAGGTAGTAAAAAGTGAGATTGAATTGGTGCTGTGCGTTCAGGGAGTGGCACTGCGCGTAGGGAAGGAGGCGTTGCGCGTAGAGAAGTGTGCTGCGCGTAGGGAAGAAAGCCACCAAAACACTCCAAACTTCAAAATTTCACCTAATTTATTGCAAATTATCCTTTTACAAGTAAGTTCCCTTACTTCATTCAATGTTTAGCTTGCACATTTAAAGTTTTAGACAATTTCTTCACTCCTAATATCAAACCCTAGTTTTTCACTATAAACCCTAATCAGTTTTTTATCCCATTGCCAATCATTACAACTAAAACCTTTTACCCCTCACTCTCTTCACCCTCATCTAAATTTCACCATCTATCACTCATTCCCTAAACCCTCCCCTCACTCTCATGGTTTCTCCATAACTACATAAATTCACTCATACTCATCCCTACAAACCCTAGAGCATACCACTCATCCCCATTTACATTGTCTAAAATTTGTGCAATTAAGAAGTTGGTTAAACATGGATAGAGGTGACTATGACTATGATGAGGAGAATAAAGTAAGTGATAGTTCAGTTGATAGGAGTAGACAACATAGAAAGCCTCATAAGGGAGGTAAAATTACTAGGAGAAGAAACCAAGGAGACAAAAATTGTTGAGGTGCCAGTATACTTGACATATCAAAGAGGTACAAGGAAATTGTTTGCAGCTACCAGGCAAGTGTTTATTCAAAAATATGTGGAAGGGACCTTGCCTTCTACATCGAAAAAATAGGTACAGGTTGAGCAGTTGAGCAAAGGCAAGGAAAAGGTACAAGAAAATGACTTGGATGATAACTAAGAAAGGGAATTTCAGTTGGAGGAGCATGATGATGAGCCCGAGCAGCATGGCACTGAGATCATTGATCTAGAGGCTCAAGAGAGGGAAACTGTCAAAGATGTCATTATTCAGGAGAAAGAATCCCAAATACAAGCTTTGATGGACAACTTAGAGAGAGCTAAGTTTGTCATCACTTACTTGGAGCAAGAAAACAAACAACTAAGTGATAAACAGGTCCTCATGGAACTTGAGATACTGAAGACAAAGAAGCAAAGTGACAAAGAGGCTCATGTCACTTTGACTCCTATTGAGCAAGAAATTGAACAACATAGAGAGACTTGGCTTGAAAGAGTCAACCTACATCTTGAACGGCTCATTGACAAGGCTAACATGGATAAGAAAATGCTCAAACACATGGCATACCATTACATGGCCTGCAACAAAATTTGTAACATGAGGATTAGAGTGTTAAAGGCTAGGCTAAGGAGAGCTTTGGAAGGAAAAAAGGAGCAAGATAGATTAAAGATCTTGGCTGAAGCCTCCCTATCCCATCGAATCAATTGATGGTGGTGTCTCATGCCAAATTTGGGCAGCTTTTGAAGAAATTTTGTCATTTTGAAAATTTGAAAATTCAAAACACAGAAAATCTGCCCAGAAGCACAGCGTAATCGGTGTTGTGCTTTTTCTAGGGGCACCCAATGGACAAATGGTTTGCATTTTTGGATTTAGGGCATCAAGGACATGCACCTTAGAAATTTTCAGGATTTTTGGAGCAGGATTATTCCACCAAAAGGTCCAAAAACACTAAAAAATTGACCTTTCTTCCAGTTTTTGGACACATAGAAGCAACCTTGGGAGAATCAACTTTGAGGGGTCAAATGAGCTCCAAATTTAGAAATTTTAGGTATTCCTGAAAATATAATTGAAGACCTTTACAATGAGCTATCCTGGGCTCAATTTCGATGATGGGAAGGCCTCAAAAGTGGCCTGAAAGTGGTGCTGTGCGTAAGACCAGTGGCGCTGCGGGTAGGGAAATTTGGCTCAAGATGCCTATTTTGCCAAATTTTGACTATTTTCATCATTTCTCTCTCATGGTGGATGATTCACTGATGTAGTTAATGTCATGGTTTGTAAATATGATGGTCAAACACTTGTAGATGGTAGATTCATTAGATTGAAAGTGGTTTTGAGGGTAATGAATCAGTTTCCCCTCTTTTAGAGGCAAGTGGTTTGATTGCCTAGATTCCAGTTCCTTGATTAGAAATGGTTGAAACAACTCCTTTTCTCATGGTTTTGACCCCTAATGGTTAGGATGAGTGATTTGGATGTCTATATCATGTGTTTTCTTGGTCTTTTGCAAGGGTTGGATTCAACTAGATGCTCATGTACTGAATATACATAATCTTGTAGCAGTTTGGCAGGAAACTAAATAATGTTGTAGCTATTTTTATGGGACCCCTGTGGTATGGCCTTTAGCACGATTTTCTTCTTCTCTTATTATGTTTTCATGTTTTTCATGTATTCCTCTCATGTAATTGCTTCTAATTGGATGTTTTCAAGTCAGATAGGTGGAATCCATTAGGTTTTGATGCTTTACCTTGAGAAAACACTAGTATTTCATGTCTTTTCTGCTGTTTAAGAAGGATTCCTGACTTTCTCATGCCCTTCTTCACTCCTCACTAGTCTAGCACTTCACCTCATCATGCCTAAGGTGCTAAAGCTTATGCCTACCTTGCCCCATAGAACACCCTGAAATTCTGACTTAGTTTCCCAGACCCAAATTTCCCAGCTCCTCTTGATCTGGAAAAACACCAACAAAACCTATCAAAACCTTTGAGCTACTATAACTAGCATAAAATCTTGTTCCTGATCCAGTAATCTTGACTGAGATCCATAAGGAGAGAGCCCTCTTCCAACCTTGTAGGGATAGCTACAAGGCTAAGCTTGGTTTGTGGTTACCTTGGAAGTTGCCTCCCTTCAGCCTGAGGTAAATCTAGGTGATAACAAACTCTTTACTCTACGTTTCAAAGAGAGAGCAAAAAGTCCGATTCTAACATCATCTTCATCAATCTCAAATAATTCCAGATAATTCTCAAACCTTGAATATGTTTTTGGGCAGTGATTTTAACATCTTCTCCATCAAACCGAGGGAGATACTTGTAATAATTGTTAGGGAAAACATGGAGTGTAGGAGGTAATATGAGTGGCTTATATCTATCAGGAACTTTCCAAGGTACAGGGATATGTATAGGGATTGTAAGATCATTCTTGATTATTTGATGCTCCTCAATCGGAAAATGATCATCATAAGATTCAGAAGAAAGTTGCTCAAATGGATAAGGAGGATATATATTTACAATTTTCAAAAGAAAATAATAAAAAATTAATTTAAGATCTTCTCTGAAATACAATATACATTGAAAAACTTTCTTGATGAGAAAGAACATAATGTCTTAGATAGCAATCCAAGTTAAAAGTCCAATCTTTTCATACTGTTCTTTGAGGTTCATTCCTCTAGTGGAGTCTCAATTGTGAAATTGATTTGGAGCTCGAGTCGGTAGGTGGATAATTTTAACCTTTGTGTGTCTGATTTCTGTCCACCATCATAGATCAGATATGGTTTTTGTATAATTTTTCTGAAGAAAAGGTTCTCTTCCCCGGTATGTTCAACATAAATGTTATCATTCTGATAATTATTTTGAAGTAAAAAGAAATAAAAACCAAAGGTAACCACAAACTGCTTTTGGAGATCAGGACCTAGCCTTCCTGATGCTCAGAGAGGGCTCTCTCTTTAAAATTTAACTTTGTTTTAGTTAAGATGCTTTTAGGCTAGTTATGATTGTTCAAGGGTTTTTTGATTTGTACTTGAGATTGGGTGGTGTGATCAGTTAGACAGATGAATAGAATGATGTCTTTTAGACCATTGGGCTATGGAGTCAAACAATAAGGAAGCAAAACTGGATTAACTCACTAAAGGAAATGTTCTAAGGGAAAGATAACAGAGTGTCTTTTAGATCTTTAAGACAGAGTGGTGAAAGGGTTTCAGTCGGGGTGAGAGAGTAGGTAAGGGTTATCAGACCCAGATAATGAATGAGGTATGAAGGGATAATCAAGATCAAAGGGCAATTAATAATCCTTGAACCTGGATATTCATGAAATCAATCTAAAGCAAAGAGAAATTAAGAATTCCTTAACTTAGATATCAACATAAAACATTTAAAAGTATGACTATTAAGACAGAGTGCAATTAAACAAATTCTATATTATTATTCAAGTTATAACATTTAGATTTAGAAACACATTAAATATTACGAATAACTTGAGAAAAAGAACAATAACACAAGAGAATACTTCTCTGAAGTTCGCTCAACACATGAATCCTTGGAAATATCTAATCTTTATTCATCAATCCATCTTGATGGCTTAGAAAATGATACAATAACCCTCTTGGTATTCTGATAAAAAAGTCTATAGAAATGTCTAGTAGAATCCCCCCAAAAAACTTCAAATGAAGTATTTATACAAATTCTAAAGTGAAATATCTTGAGAAAATATCAAGATTGGTTTTACAAATATCTCAAACTATTTTACATTAATATAATTAAATAAAGGAGACTCAAAACTAATGAATTTGTTTGGCACTATATTTATGGATTGATGGTGACAAAGAAGAGAAATTCGAATTTGATAGCAACTCTTAATCGATGATGAGGCTTCCAAGTGACTAACTACCTCCTTCCTTTATGAATTCTACCCCAGAAATTCTGCAAACTTAGGGTCCAGTGATACTTTTATATATCTAAATCCGAGATACATATGTAAAAATTGGAAGTGGTTATCATAGATAAGTATGTTAGTGAGATAAATCTCTCTTAGTTTCCCAAAATTCAGCTCTAGCTGTTCACAATATTCTCTGCAAAAAGATGTCAAAAATAGGTCTTTGCACAGTCCATAATACCTGTGTAAAAAATGAGATAGGTTTTTGTATATTGGCCTTTTAGGAACACAAACCTCCTCCATTTTCTCAAATGAATCTTGGGTTAGCCACAATAGTTTATGCAAAATTATGATGTAAACAAGAAATTTCTGGACAATGTACCATTTCTGTTCCGATTTCATCTTTTAACCTTAATTTTCTTTTAATTGTTTTTACCTTTACTTTGGATAAAATTTATTGTTGCTGGTGAAAGTGTTTTCATCTCTGTTTAACCCTTACTACCTCCATGTTTACTTTTACTGTTTACCTCGACTGCTCTATTTTTTCATGTATCTTCACTTTGATTTTTCAATCTAATACATTTTTACTGATACTCTTTCATCTCATACACCTTTACTTTGATGACCTGTCAATATCCTTTATTGTGTTTTTACTTTTACTGTACATTTTAACTTTTTACTATGTACTTCAATAGTAAATTATTTAGTTTTTTATATGTATCAACATATGGTAATGGATATTGATCAACTTTCTATATGTTTGATCTGTTTGTCTTTTGACTGTATGCACTGTCTAATTCCTTTGTTTTAACAGTCAATGTCTCTGTGTGAATGATTTCTTTCTCTGTTTTGTGCATACCTGTTTTCTTCTTTTGAATGAAGGTTTTTTAAATAGATTTCCTTTCGAGTCTTGGAGTAAACAAGTTTTGTGACTAGTATCAAAACTATTTATCCAAGCTCTGGTCTTCTGCTAATTACCTGCAAAATACAACAATTTGTTAATAAAACACAGGTCTGCGAAGAGGTGACCAGAGGTCGTACTGAAACTGGGAAGAACTATGGACAAAGTCCAAAAGGTGTTCGGGAGGGAATCCATTGTGAAATCATGTCTCAGAGGCTTAGGGTGGCGCTAGAAGGGTTTGATAGGTTTCGCTGTGTAACTGAGTAAAAGACATGAAAATGAGGGTTTTCGGGGTTTTAACGGGTAATGGGTAAATTGGTGCAGAATTTTATATTATGAACAGTGAGTGGTTTTAGGTTTATCCGGGAGGTGGTTTTGGAGGCCATCACATCGCTTTATCGAGGAGGCGGTATTTTGGTGAGGTCACCTAATCTACCTTAACGCTTGACACGTAGCAGATGGGGGCCTGGGAGATACCACTTTATTGGGCGAGTAAAGGTAGGATATCGGGTCAACCCGATATGGCTATGAACCATTGGATTCGGGTGCTAACAATCGGGCAGGGTTAATGGAGGGATTATCTTAACTTTATGGAGAATTGGTGAGTTAAAAGGGTTTTGTCGGGGGGATAGGGTAAAAATATAGTTTATAGTTAAATTAAGGGTATGGGTAATATATACAGAGATTTATTTATATACGAGGAAAAATGGTATATCAGGAGCCATATTATTAAGTTAGAAATTAATATGAACTGAAGTGAGTGGAATGAAACTAATACAAACTATAATGTAATATTTGCGCTTTTCCTTTACATACACTATACTTAGGATAAAATCTTTTTGTGGGTATTTTGAGTGAAATGGAATTTGACATGGGGTTTTTTAATTTTCATAGGAAAATGGAGTTTAACATTAGGAAAAGGGGTTTTATTAGGGTAATGAAGGGAAATGACTTTTATGAAGGGAATTCTAACACTTGATGTCCATAAGTCATTAATCCGAGGGTCCAATCCCATCAAAAGTCAGAGAAATTATTTGAGCCTTTATGACTTGAAGGATTTTTAGTACTGGAACATACTTGTGGATGGGGAAATTAATAAGTATAGGGATGAAATGAATGAGGGGAAGTCAATTAAATCAACTTGTAAACCTATGTTTTTGCTTTCTTAATTTCTCATGCACATTGAAACATATGATTAAGCATGATAAATGTGCTTTTGTCCAATCAACTTTATACTTCAGCAACCTTTCTTCTACTTACCCATTACTTACCCTAACATTTTTGCTTCACTTATTTGGGTGCATTTAAGCTAGCAGACCCTTTTCTTTTCTTTTCTTTTGTAAAAAAAACTATCTACTTCTAATCTTATATCTTCCAAGGGCTCAGATTAAACTGATGAGCTCTTTTTATTTTCTCTACCTATCTAATGATCTCCCAAGATTAAGCTGTTTGGTCAGATTTTATTCTCTAACTATAAACATAAAATTCAAAGCATGAAATAGTCATGATTAAGCAGTTTGACTACCATGGGTTATGGAATCTATGATAAGCTGCACACAACCTTTATTTGCAGAAGAAGTAAAATATTTGTGGCATTTAGACTTGCACACTTTGATGATTTGTTTTTGTGTTTGGGGTTCATATATTTTCATTTTTTGATCTTTTCTTATTCTTTTTGTACTTTGATATTTCTCTTATGATACATCCTCTTTACATTTTTTAATTTTTAATATGGAAACGATTTTCAGAAAGCAAAGGTATGTACAATATTACAAGACTTAACATTAGCCAATTCAAAATTATGAACCCTATCACTATAGGACTCTAACAGTGGCTCCACTTGGGGATGGCATTTCCTGGCAAAATGTCAAGAAATTTAAGATTAGTAGCCTTTGAATTGTGACTAAAGTTACACTATAAATTGTTCTTCTGTGATTTCCGCCTTATTGTATAATCTATGTGACTGAAAATATTGAACTTAAATCATAACCTTTTCTACAAACTGAAATCTGACAGATGCTGTACTGAAATCTGATCTGAAATAAACATGATGCTGAAAAACTGAATTTATTAAAACTGAAATTCTACCTACTTATTCTAATCAGCTATCCAACTGTTGGTTAGGTAAAATGAAACATCCAATGCAACCATTCAAGCATCATAGACATTGGTGAATTTTGTTGCTTGTGCTTGTTTGTGATTAAAATTGAGATTCTAAAGCCAATTATAACCTTGTCAGCAAATGAGAAGATAAGGAAATACTTGATTTCCTTTGTTGACTCTAGAAACTCTACAAAAGGATCTTCCAAAATATATACACTAATGTTTAACTGATCTAAGAAACTGTACAATTGTTCCAGATGGCCTCCATGCCATGAAAGTGAAATGTAATCTTCATGTTTACCACCTTGCAGATTTTCAGATAAGCTTTGTGATGATATTTCTACTGATTGAAATGTCTGTCTGGTGAAACCTTTATCATCTTGATTTTTAATATCATAGTTAATTAATGGAGAAAAATTATGATTGCATTCATCATCTAACATATCAGCTATTGGATCATAAAAGACGTGGAATGATAGCTGCAACCTATTACATATTTGTTTTAATGGGGCTTCATGGATTTTTCTGCATGTTGTTCATCATTTTCTTTGGAGATATTATACCATATTTCCTTTAAAAGCTGAAATGATTCAAAACATAGTGGTATAGAAGTTTCTTGTGCCATCTGATCAGACATATCAATATAATTTGATAATTACACTTGTGAAACTAAAGAATCCTGATTAATATTTTCATTGTCTTCTTGGTTGACAATATCAATACCTAAAGACTGTAGATTTTTGATTGCTTTAAAGTTTTCTTCGATGAATTGAAAAAGCAAGAAACAGAGGCAAAGAACCTTCAATTATTTCCAAATTTCCTGCAATTCCTTTCTCATTCTCATATCTGATATGTATAGGCTGATCATTATATTTAATTTGTTGAAACTGAATTTCTTTATTTCCCAAACTAGTTTTTGATTGCTCTATAAAGTTAGTTTGTATTTGAAGAACATAATTATCATCATACTGATCATATTTAGGAAAATCATTAAAAGAAGTAATGTCATCAAACATACACATTAGATCAGCAGATTGCCTCTCCACATATTGCTCTATAAATCTATCTTCTGATCTATGGTTGTTGGAATTAGCAGGAATTTGTTCATGGCTATCAACCTCTTCTTTTTGTGAAATAAATGTGTCATGGTGATTTTGAACAAAAGTTTATCTTTCATGGTGATTTTTTTTATCCTTTCCTCTACTTTTCTTACGAAAATGTCGAGTTTTACCTCTGCAATGTTGTTCTTCTCCAGTCTTGCTTTCAACTTTTCTCTTCTAATTTGCAGATTAACTTCCACATCTACTGTAATGTTCTACATTTGTTCCAGTGTTGAGGGGTTTCTTTCTCTTAGCTGAAATTCTATCTCTGGATCAAATGCTTTTGTATAATGCAAGAGAGATGAATTAGGAGGAGGTCTTATATTTGATGGCATTGAATAATAGATTTGATTAAATCTGTTAGAAAATTGTTGTATTGTTTCATTTGGATGTCTTTTTAACTGATTATATTATTCTATGATCACAAGAAAATTGACTTTCATTATCCATATATCAAGGAAAAATTTGACAAACTGTTGGAAATTTGAGATGCTTGCAATAGGTAGATTCTTGAACTAACTCTTTACTCTACTTTGCGAAGAGAGAGCAAAAAGTCTGATTCTAACATCATCTTCATCAATCTCAAATAAGTACAGATAATTTTCAAAACCTTGAATATGTTTTTGGACAG
>APFE031347259.1:64451-85317 GCA_000404065.3 Pinus taeda
GATACCTTTGTATATCTCAATTCGACATAGATATGTAAAAATTGAAAGTGGTTATTGTATATAAGTATGTTATTGAGAAACCTCTCTCACTTTCCCAAAATTCATCTCCAGCGGTTCACAATATTCTCTGCAAAACGATGTAAAAAACAAGACTTTGCACAGTCTAAAAAATAGGCTGTGAAGATATGCATTTATCCCCCTTTTTGTAATACCTATGTAAAAAGTGAGATAGGTTTTTGTAGATTGGTGTTTTAGAAACACAAACCTCCTCCATTTTCTCAAAATTCATCTTGGATTGGCTGTTGGGCCTAGGAATTATCCTTAAAAAACATCCACTTTCACTCCATTCAAACATTTTCTCACCTCTATTCCACCACCATGTCACCACATTAGCTCCACTTTCATCATTATATGGGTTACCTTTGTGTTTTTCCAAAACATTATTAATTATTAGTATTTTTAAAAGAATTTATGGTTAAACTTTAGAAAATAATCTCCATATACTTATACCTAACAATTAGAATGAGTTTGTTGACATGTGTAGGTACAAAGGAAGTTTCTAATGCATCTTTATGTGGCACTCTATGTTTAAATTCGAATTTGAGGAGATCATGGACCTCATTGAGGAGATCATGGAAGATAGGGTTATGTGTCACCATTGGTTGAGAAATATGTGGGTCAAAGGAGAGAATAGTGGATTTACATTTACGAGTTTGTTATCATAGCTTTTGTATAAATAGGAGTGTTATATCCTTCATTTGTAATCTTCATTTTGTATTCTTAGTATCTTATAGGTTGGTAATGAGAAGTTAGATTGGAGAATCATTATAATGGTTGAAATTTCAATTTGCAATTGATGATGAATAAAACGGACTTCTTTTATCCTCTACATTTGACTTCTCTTTTGGTGTGCTTGTGAATCCTTGGAAGGATCCCCATTTCCTAGCAAGTACACTTTTATTTTGGTAGGCTTTTATTTTATGTTTGTTTGTGAATATCATTAGATTAAATTATTAGGTTCATATGTTTGAAATATTAATGAATGACCTTTCGTAAGAAAGTATTAATGTTTCCTTCAATGAATCTTATTTGTTATTTAATGTTTGATTTCATTAGTTTAAGTTTTTGATTTATATGCTTGAGATGTAAATGAATAGTCTCTTGTAAGAGAGCTTTAATATTTCATGCAATCAATTAGAATTATGTTTTGTTGATTAAGATGATTAGAAATATTAATGAGCAGTGTCTTGTAAGGGAGTTTTAATATTTCTTACACTTATCACAATGTCTTCTAATTTTTAGATTTCATTTTGTTAAATGACTAAATAGATGTTGGTGATCCCAATAAAAAACCTCCTATAAGAGAGATTTGGCATTTCTTCACCTAGCTTAGTCTAGTTTGTCTCTAAGTCCATATATATTGGATGATCCTCGAAGTTTACTTATCTGGATTGATAGTAAATGAAACTCTATTTTTCATCACATTTTAGACCAAACATTTGGCGCCATTGCCGGGGAGAATGATTTGGAGATATACTTAGGAAGTTATTTTTATTGCAATTACTTTTTATGGACTAACTTGTGAAACCTGGTGAAAATAGGATCTTCAGAAAGGAGTTCAAGTTTGAGCTTTTTGATTTTTTTCGTACTTAGTTTCAAATTCAGTTTTTAAACCCCCCATTTCTTACTAATCCATCTACAGATGAGAAAATTGAAAATGTTGAACAGGTATTACTTAGAGAGCAAGAACAATATTGAAGATTGGTTTTGAAAGAACCTTGTGCTAACTCTAAGGAAAAGATAGGTTACTCACATTCTTGCAAATAATCAGGTAAAAATTTTAAATCTAGATGTGAGCATTTTTGAATTTTTAGTTCATAGATGGCTTCACTGGAAGCATTCTTTTACCTAGGGAATAAAAAATCTTTCAAATTAAAGGTAGAATAGGTTCAAATAAAATGAGATCTCATAGATTTTCCTTTAGTTTTGCTTTCAAAAGATAAAAATGATAAAAAAATTATCAACATTTCGCATGAATAAATTAGTAAAAGCCACTTCATCCATGCTAACCTGCAAAAATAAAATAAAAAACAAAACAATAGATTAGTATGCTTCGAGTGATTGGGAAGATCAGAAAATCTACTGATTTATTTTAAAAAATAATAGAAAAATCTTTTGCTAGGAATCTGCACAAATCATTAAAACTACAAGCATTATAAGAAATCGAAATCATTTTTTAAGAAATTCTTTATTTTCGATTTCAAAATTAAATGATAATTGTGTTAAAAACTTCTCTCCATCACAAACATTTGAAACATCTAGCTGTTGCATCAAGAGATCATATGGTAACACCTTTGTAGTTTCTGCTAATGTTAACACTGTTAGCTACTTCAATTTGAGCATTGAGCAGATCACTAAAATATTTGGTACCGAGAGAATTTTAGAGAAAGCAAACAATGATGAATGCACAGTTGCATTTTTAATTAATTTAATGAGCCTAAGTGTATTATTGAGCATCCTAATTAACCAAGGACTAGAGTAAAAAGAAAGAAAGAAAGAGATTTAAGTCACCAACATAGGAAAATATTTAAGTAACCAAGATTTTGGCCTTTAATAAAGCATAAGTGGTGTTTGGAAGTTTGGCAATGCCCATTAGAAAAAAAAAGTGCCTTCGAAGCCTTTGAGGATAATTTGACAAGTACATGACTACTGAACACCAACATCGAGAGTTAAGGAGCGGTGACAAGTGGCAAGCGGTCTCGTCGACCCACCATAAATCAAACTTAGTATTGAACGAAACAATTCGTAATTGTAGTTCTTTCTACCATATGGATCCAGGATAACGTAACCTTTTTAATTCTTGTTAGCCTGCAAGCTCCTCTAAAGACCTCCTTCAAGATTTGGCTTCTAACATAATCTTACATCACCTTGAAATAGTTCTTGTATGAGAAATACCTGTTGCATAAATTGTTGATATTGTGTAGTCAAATCGTTTTGAGGCCTGAGAAATATAGAACAGGTTCAATCCAACTTAGCTCCTTGCAAACGAAAAAATTGACACCTAGCTCTGGAAGCTGTCTACTAATGGAATTTAGGGCACTGGTTTTAGCACCAAGGTACATTCCCTTGAACAATGCTCGGCTTATGGGAAAATCAAACCATGAACTTATAGTATTAATGATTGAGAGATAAAAATCTCGATCCCCATTTAATGCAAAAACTTTCCATCTGTAAACCAAGTTGGTCACATTATATATCCCTCGCCTCGATATGGTGAACACACAGGAGTTTTAGTAGTCTAATCTTCCATGCAAAAATGAAGGAGAAACACAGGGTGTTAGAAGCCTAGAATGAAGATAAGAGGACCCAGAAAAAATAAGAAATTCTAGAAGACAAGGTTTATGGAGTGCACAAGAGCATTGAGAAGTCAAATTGGCATGAAACAAGATAGTTCAAGCGGAATATATAAAAAAGTTCGGAAGCAGAGAATGCGAGCAGAGCGATTTGAGAATGCAGATTTTCGGGCACAATTTGAGCGATTTGTTGAGTATGATTCTGGATGATATCATGGACTGCGGCATGGGTTTCGTTCTTGATGATAATGTGACCATATGCCAACATTACGTGTTTATCACTGTCCATAAACGATGCCATCGTTATTGATTTGGCCTCACCATCGTAACATGTACTAAATGCAATGTGGCATGAGCACTATGTGCCAACCTCCATCATCCCTCAATTACCATAGCAGATTGCAATAACACTAAATGTGGAAGAAAATTTGTGCACATATCGTGCCTCAGATAAAAAAAAAAAGCTCAAACAAACGTGGAACCTTTTTGTTAGATATCATGGCATCAATGTCTTCATCGTAAAACTCCACCTACTCGGCCTTATTCGTAATCACTTCAGCCCACAAAACAGTCAAAAAAGAACAAACCAATCTTCCTTTCCTTCATTTGAGCTGCTTGATGTCTACATCCAGGTCCAGGTGTCTTATTTATGAATTGATGCACCTTGGATAATATTGGTTCTATTGAGAATAAGTGCATTATGAAGACAGGACTATGTGAAATGCATGATGGCATGGATGTTTACATTTTTCTGTACTACTGATTAGTTTTCATGATAGCATGGATGTTTACAATTTTATGTGGTAATTTAGAAATTTGATTGTCAGAAAATATGGATCACTTGTTGTTAAATTGCGTGGTAAATACTTTCCCGTGTTGGACTTACAAGATAGTGGTCTGGATGATTTTTCAATGGAAAACATCTGGCCATATTATTTGTTTACTAAAGAAATTGCAATAGCCATGACTAGCTAGCAACCACATATTTGAGGAGAGGATTTGGAAAGCAATAATTTAAGCTGCGCATAAGGATATCAAAACACTTCTCTGTTTAATGCCTGAGGTTTTCAGTATAAACTCAATATCCGGTAAAAGAAATAATAAAAACAGAAGGATCCTTTCAGTTGTGAAGTTTGGGATTTGTTGAATTAATTTTGAAGAGTTTTGAATGGAATGGAACATTTTCTTAAAAAAATGTACAGTTTGCAGAACAATTTTGTAAAGGGAAATCATGCCATATGATCAAAACAATTTTGTAAACTGCCACCCAGAAGACAATTCTGGAAACATTCTACCAAGGTAAATGATCTCCGCTTTTAATATTTTTCCTAGAATAACAAGGGATCTCAACCTAAGCTTTTTGCCATAACATTTTGCAGGACAGTCATTGCATGAATTAAAAACTGTTTTTATTTTCAACATGTAGGTTGCCAAATAAGGCTCCATAGAACCCCACATATCTCCCGATCTATTACAAATTGGCACAAAATATTTCTGGGTTTTATAACTGCCCCTGTTTTGAGAAAATTCCACATTTTAGTTTTTCAGAAATCCATCTTTATTTGGCTATAAATCGAGGTTTAAAATGACGTCTCAAAATTTCTATGAGAAATGCTATGATAAAAAAATGTTTTCCAGCTTGAAAATTTGATCAATGTTTATTTATGTTGTCATCTCTCACTCTTCCATTAATGAACCACTAACAGAATTTACATAGATAATAGAGTGCTTTGAAAAATTCACTACTTTGTCCACAGATTTGTCAAATCTCATGGACAACTTATTAGAATATTTTTTTGGTTGCTCGTCTTTCTTTCTTGTTTGAATCAGGTTGCTTTGTTTAATATGAGAGGAAAATATTTCAAACTTGTGTATTCATCATGATTTTTGAATTGGTGAATTTAATTCCCTTAGCATTGCTTTTACACACAGCAAATTCAATTTTCCGGTTAAAGAGTGATCGAAGTTGGTTGTAGAACTTTGTTGAGAAAGAAATTTTGACAATTGCTTAGTTAGTAACAAATAAGCAAACTAACATTCAATATAAGGTGAATGGCATGTCAAATTGGTACCAATGAATTGGTGACAGGTGCTCTGCGTTGGAAGGATTCATATAACAAACAATTGAAAGATTATAGTTGGCAGTAAATCTATGCTTGTATTCTTGTTGTATGATTTTATATGACGTATTAATCAGCAGGCCATGATCATGGTCATGCACATTCCAGGAGACATCTGACATAAATAGGGAGATGATTTAATTTTCAGGGTTATTATTTAAAAATCAACTGTTATCCATATTATAAATTGGACTGAACATTATGCTTTTGATTCTCCTTAATCCATTTCATTTGGCATTAATTTTTGCGTAAGAAACATCAAGGAATTGGCCATTCCTTTTTGAACGCTAACGTTTTTTATGCCAAGGATTTTTTGCAGATTTTTAATGATCAACTAATCATTAAGGAAACTAATAGTGCACACAATTGGTATTCAAAAGAACAAGTCCATTATCATAAAACAAAATTTCTTGCAACTTCCTGTAATGGTTTAATGGTTTGATATGTTGCATGACAGATTAGCAAAAGCGAAGAGCTGGGGATAGTTTCTAAATGTACCAGGATAGTGAAATACCTATCCACACTTGAAATCGATGTCTACAAAAGGCTAGTCAAACTCAACTATTTTAGCAGAAAGTCAAGAATTAAGGAGAAGATTTGCAATACTTGAGAGTTTCCATGCCATAATTCATTTTTTTCCCAGCAAGAATCATTATCCATTTCCTATTACCCACATACACTTCATTACATTTTCTTCAATCTTAACCCACCAACAAAACCAAAAAAGCTCATCTACAAGCTTTTTGTTCCACTTTACATATTCATTGTCAGTTTCCTTTTTCCTACACTTGCAAATAAAACCTTGCTTCCACACAGCATTGAGTCCATAGTCCTTGAGTCTAAATATTTTTCTAAAAACACCTTGAAGCTTGCATGGCTTAAGGGCAAGCTATCATGCTGATAAACAAAGGGAATACATCAATGTCCCTTGTTCATCGAATCTTCTAAGTATTCAACAACAACAAATTCATTCATACTTAGAAAGATGTGTTCGAGGCATCTTGACTCTCATCCACATCAAATATGGGAGCTCTTGTGTTGACTAGTGGCATCCATCAATGGCCACTAAGTTAAAAATTTCTTGTTATGTTCGACACCAAAACATTTATTCACATGACAAGAAATGTGCTAATGAACTGGTTCCATTGAAGACTTGAAGAGCAATCATTATGTAGCAGAGGAAGCATATTTACTTTCATTACTTTTAAGTTTTTGATGTAAATGACTTGAGGACAAGTCAATAAGTAAGGCTGGGAGGGAAAATGTAAATTCTAAATTTTGTATACCTTCCAAGCCTTATACATTTTCAGCTGCATTCAGTAGCAGATTCCGAACATTCAACATAAGATCCAACAACAGATTTAGCAGCAGATGCAGCAACAATAAAAGATTCACTTTTTCGACTTCATCCACCATTTTCACAGCCAAGTAAAGAAGAATATGCTCATAATTTTGCAGCCACACATGCACAACTCTCATCCATTTTTGAAAGGGTAAGTTGAGGTATGATATTTTCTAACTTTTAACCATTTAATTCCTTGAAAGCTAGTATGATAATTTTTGGAAAAAAACTTCCTTTCCTCATTTCATAAAATTGCCAAAACCATCAGTTTGGGGGAGGTATACATTTACATACATACTTTTTCACCTTCATATTTTTCCATATTCATATATCACATTCTAAAACCTACATACCTTCAAAATATATTCACTACATGAGCATATAAATGACTTTGTCAAAAGCACTTAAAAGCTAATTGGATGCAACACAATCATGGTTGTTACACAAGAACCAACCATGATGCATTCCAACAAAAATACTTTGCAATAAAAATAAAATTATCATTATGCAAATATCATACATTAAATTTGAATGCAACCAACAAAATATGGTTGAAACACAGGAACCAACCAAGTTGCAATTCAATATACACACTTTGAAAAATTTAAGCAAATGATATCATGCAAAGTCTAAGCCAAAGCTCAAGCATCAAAAGTAATGTAATAGATTCCATGAGGACATGCAATACTTTAGTTTGGAGGTATGTTGGGCCTAGAAATTATCCTTAAAAAACATCCACTTTCACTCCATTCACACATTTTCTCACCTCTATTCCACCACCATGTCACCACATTAGCTTCACTTTCATCATTATATGGGTTACCTTTGTGTTTTCCAAAACTTTATTAATTCTTAGTATTTTTAAGAGAATTTATGGTTAAACATTAGAAAATAATCTCCATATACTTATACCTAACAATTAGAATGAGTTTGTTGACATGTGTAGGTACAAATGAAGCTTCCAAGGCATCTTCATGTGGCACTCTATGTTCAAATTCGAATTTGAGGAGATCATGGACCTCATGGAGAAGATCATGGACCTCATGGAGGATAGGGTTATGTGTAACCATTGGTTGAGAAATATGTGGGTCAAAGGAGGGAATAGCCGATTTAAATTTATGAGTTTGTTATCATAGCTTTTGTATAAATAGGAGTGTTATCTCTTTCATTTGTAATCTTTATTTTGTAATCTTAGTATCTTATAGGTTGGTAATGAGAAGTTAGATTGGAGAATCATTGTAATGGTTGTAATTTCAATTTGCAATTGATGATGAATAAAACAGAGCTTCTTTGATCCTCTACATTTGACTTCTCTTTTGGTGTGCTTGTGAATCCTTGGAAGGATCCCCATTTCCTAGCAAGTACACTTTTATTTTGGTAGACTTTTATTTTATGTTTGTTTGTGAATATCATTAGATTAAATTATTAGGTTCATATGTTTGAAATATTAATGAATGACCTTTCGTAGGAAAGTATTAATGTCTCCTTCAATGAATCTGATTTGTTATTTAATGTTTGATTTCATTAGTTTAAGTTTCTGATTTATATGTTTGAGATATAAATGAATAGTCTCTTGTAAGAGAGCTTTAATATTTCATGCAATCAATTAGAATTAGGTTTTGTTGATTGAGATGATTAGAAATATTAATGAGCAGTCTCCTGTAAGGGAGCTTTAATATTTCTTACACTTATCACAATGTCTTTTAATTTTTAGATTTCATTTTGTTAAATGACTAAATAGATGTTGGAGATCCCAATGAAAAACCTCCTGTAAGGGATCTTTGGAATTTCTTCACCTAGCATAGTCTAGTTTGTCTCTAAGTCCATATATATTGGATGATCCTCGAAGTTTACTTACCCAGATTGATAGTAAATGAAACTCTAATTTGCATCACATTTTAGACCAAACATTGGCCACATTTTTTTCACAATTATGACTTAAACAAGGAATTTATTGAAAATGTACCATTTCTGTTCTGATTTCATCTTTTAACCTTAATTTTATTTTAAATATTTTTACCTTTACTTTGGATAAACTTTATTGTTGTTGGTGAAAGTGTTTTCATCTCTGTTTAACCCTTACTGCCTCCATATTTACTTTTACTGTTTACCTTGACTGCTCTATTTTTTCATCTATCTTCACTTTGATTTTTAAATTTGATACACTTTTACTGTTACTCTTTCATCTGACACACTTTTACTTTGATGACCTATCAATATCCTTTACTGTTTTTTTACTTTTACTATACATTTTAACTTTTTACTGTGTATTTCAACAGTAAATTATTTAGTTTTCTATATGTATCAGCATATGGTAATGGATATTGATCAAATTTATATATGTTTGATCTATTTGTCTTTTGACTGTATGCTTTGTTTGATTCCTTTGTTTTAATAGTCAATGTCTTTGTGTGAATGATTTCTTTCTCTGTTCTGTGTATAACTATTTTCTTCTTCTAAATGAAGGTTTCTTAAATAGATTTCCTTTCGAGTCTTGGAGTAAACAAGTTTTGTGACTAGTATCAAAAATATTTATCTAAGGTCTGGTCTTCTGCTAATTACCTGCAAAATACAACAATTTGTTAATAAAAAAACACAGGTCTGTGAGGAGGTGACCAGAGGCCATACTGAAACTGGGAAGAACTGTGGACAGAGTCTGGATGGTGTTCGAGAGGGAATCCATGGTGAAATCATGTATCAGAGGCTTAGGGTGGTGCCATAAAGGTTTGGTAGGTTTTGTTGTGTAATTGAGTAAAAGGCATGAAAATGAGGGTTTTCGAGGTTTTAACAAGTAATGGGTAAATTGGCACGGAATTTTATATTATGAACAATGAGTGGTTTCGGGTTTAGCGAGGAGGCGGTATCGGAGGCCATCACATCGCTTTATCGAGGAGACGGTATTTTGGTGAGGTCACTCGATCTACCTTAACTCTTAACACGTGGCAGATGGGGGCCTGGGCAAGACCACTTTATTAGGTGGGTAAAGGTTGGATATCAGGTGTACCCGATATGGCTGTGAACCGTTGGATTTGGGTGCTGACGTTCGGATGGATTTAATGGAGGGATTTTCTTAACTTTACAAAGAATTGGTGAGTTAAGAGGGTTTTTTAAGGGGAATAGGGTAAAAATATAGTTTATAGTTAAACTAAGGGTAGGGGTAATATATATGGAGATTTATTTATATACAAGAAAAAAGGATATATCGGGAGCTCTATTATTAAGTTATAAATTAATATGAACTGAAATGAGTGGAATGAAAATAATACAAAGTATAATGTAAAATTTACGCTTTTCCTTTACATACACTTATACTTAGGATAAAATATTTTTGTGGGTATTTTGAGTGAAATGGAATTTAACATGGGGTTTTTTACTTTTCATAGGAAAATGGAGTTTAACCTTAGGAAAATGGGTTTTATTAGGGTAATGAAGGGAAATGACTTTTATGAAGGGAATTCTAACACTTGATGTCCATAAGTCATTAAGCTGAGGGTCCAGTCCCACCAAAAGTCAGAGAAATTCTCTGAGCCTTTATGACTTGAAGGATTTTTAGTACTAGAACATACATGTGGATGGGTAAATTAGTAAGTATAGAGATGAAATGAATGAGGGGAAGTCAATTAAATCAACTAGTAAACCTCTGTTTTTGATTTCTTAATTGCTTATGCACATTGAAACATATGATTAAGCATGATAAATGTGCTTTTGTCCAATAAACTTTATACTTCAACAACCTTTCTTCTACTTACCCATTACTTACCCTAACATTTTTTCTTCACTTATTTGGGTGCATTTAAGCTAGCAGACCCTTTTCTTTCATTTTCTTTTATAAAACAAACTATCTACTTCTAATCTTATATCTTCCAAGGGCTCAGATTAAACTGATGAGCTCCTTTTATTTTCTCTACCTATCTAATGATCTCCCAAGATTAAGCTATTTGGTCAGATTTTATTCTCTAACTATAAAAATAAAATTCAAAGCATGAAATAGTCAAGATTAAGTAGTTTGACTACCATGGGTTGTGGCATGTATGATACGCTACACAAAACCTTTATTTGCAGAAGAAGTAAAATAGTAGTGGCATTTAGACTTGCACACTTTCATGATCTGTTTTTGTGTTTTGGGTTCATATATTTTCATTTTCTGATCCTTTCTTATTATTTTTGTACTTTGATATTTCTTTTAGGACACACCCTCTTTACATTTTTTAATTTTTAATATGGAAAACATTTGCAAAAAGCAAAGGTATGTATAATATTACAAGGCTTAACCGTAGCCAATTCAAAATTATGAATCCTATCACTATAGGACTCTAAAAATTTTATAATTTCCTTAGGAGACCCATTTTAGACGTCAAAATTCCCCTAATGCATCTTGATGTGCACATGGCTTCATTGGAAGTATTCTTGTACTTGCAAGTAATTTTGTTTTTCAAGTAGGGTAGGGTAGAAAAAAATAATATAAAATAAAATAAAATAAAATCTTAGGTGAAAACCTCCTTTGAGGTAGTCAATGGGTTGGGAAAAAGAGAAAAGGGAGAGAAAAATAAAAGATCCTAGGTGAAAACCTCCTTTGAGGAACTTAGGTAAACCTTCTAGTTGAAAACCTCATTGAAGCAGCTAGCAGACCTAGAAGAAAAAAAGAGAAAAAATAGAAACTCTTTGCTCCATGTATATCTCTGATGAATTCATGTACTCTCCAACATCTGCAAGCAACAAAAACAAGTTGGTACCAAAAAAGAAAAGCTTAGGTCAAACCTAGTAAAAAGTAGTGAAATTCTGACTTTCTCCTCCTTTGCTCAAATGCTCCAACAGGACCAAGGCCATTCCAACCCATCACCCTTGTATATTTCCACCATCCAGTCATCATTCCCAAGCTTTTACCACTCATTTTTCTTGTTGTCCTGAATTACTACAAAATCTCTACAAGAAACAAAAATATATAGAGCATAAAACTATTTTTACCAGATCTTGCAAACCATGCATCGATTTTCAAAATTATTTTAGGGGGAGATGCATATGGATGATGGTAACATGCTCAAAAAATTTCAACAAATTCTAGTGTATGGTTTCCAAGAAATAAGCCTCCATCACTTTCATCCATTTTTAGTTTTTCTCGAGATTCGTGCATCCATTGGACAAGTGTTTTTATGGGGAGGTGCATAATTATGATGGAAACATGCTCAGAAAGTTTCAGGTCAATCCATTTGACTGTTTGGGAGATATGGACAAAACAAGTCTGCTACAAGAGGCTCTCCTGAAATACTACATGATCTCTACACGAAGTCCGAGAAGAATCTACAAGAGGCAATATGATGGAGAAATGGGTCAAAGGGTTAGGTATTATTTAGGGAAGGTTTATATAGGTCCCCCAAAACCTGCACATAAACAAGAAGAAAAAACATAAGCAAAATGAGATCAACAAAAATAAAAAAGGTAGTCAAGAAGATGTACCTGAGCATTAACAGCACAAAAACATCAACTCAGTAGCAACATGCATGTCTCTCCAACAACCATCAGGTAGGTACAGGTATGAAATATTCTTGACCTCTTCTCTTGAGCATATTGTAGTTAGAAATTTGTTGTCAATGCATGAGAGATGAGGTTTTATAAGCTAAGGATGGGTCAACAGTCTTAGCCGCCTTCAACAAGTTAATTGCAGTTCACTCGTTTACTCATGCAATGTTGATAAGTCAAAATTATGAAGGGTGATGATTTCAAGGAATGGGGACAATAGTTAAAAGAATAGTTTTTTTCAAAGGCAAACTCACCACATCACTCCAAGCCCTCCATCCACTTCATATTCACTATCTATATATTATTTATCCATCCCATGTCATAATTTCAAGAACAAACCCTACACTCTGTCTCACCCTAAAAATTTCTTGAAAAAAAACAAACAGAGCATCCTCTTCATTTTCATAAACCTACATTACTCCCTCTAAGCCCTAGCATCATCCTCCAAACTCTCTAAATCATTTCTCATCACTCCCATACAGTTAAAAGACTCTAAAAGAGAAGGAATGGCTACTACAGGAAGACAAAATGTTGCTGCAAGAAGGAAGAAATAAACAAATGGTGTTAAAACAAAAAAAAGGCAGTGCCTAAGAGAGGCATAATAAAAAAAAAAAATCTAAGGCCATTAGGCAATCATCTAGGCTACAAAAGAAAAGAAGAAGGCAAGCTAATGGTCTCAAGAAATAATGATATTTCTATGCACAAATATATTTTTGGGATTTTCCTTGCAAAACTTATAGCCAAGATTATTACGATAATGTATTGAGGAATGCAAAAGAGAGAGGACACCAGGGCCATGAATGAGGCACAATGAGGTCACTAAGTTGCTTAGAAGATGAGCAACACTTTCAGTAGGGAGTATGATGGGCCTCTAAATTAGATATAAATTAAGGCCCATGCCTTTAAAGTAAACATAAATTAAGGCCCAACTAACCATCCTTCAGCATATTAAACTTCTCTTTTTGCATTAGATAATGTATTTTTAACTTTAATATGTTCATTAAGAAGGTTTATGAATAATTGCATATTTGTGCCTAATATTATTTATTTTTGTGGAATATTGTGAGAATATTGGGCAGATTATGAAGATTTGGAGGAGGAGTTAATTTAGGGACTTCCTCCCTACTATAGGAGGATCAATATTAAATGATAAATCGACAAGATATTATGAAATTATGGCACAAGCTGTGAAACTCCAATGATTGAGAAAATATAGGAATGTGTTCCCTGCCATTTAATGCAGATTCCTAGTATTGGGAACAAGATCCACTAATAAAGGGATTTTGGTGGGGAAATCTTTCTTCTTTCATAGGGAATGATTCCTAATAATTTTTCATAAGTAACAACTTGAGTTTTCCTCTAGGGGAGATTTTTATTAGTCTTCTTGTGGAGAGAACTCGTATTTTTGCAGCTCCATTGTATTTTCTTGTAGGGATGTAATTGTATTGATGAAAATAATGAAGATTGGTGTTATATTTAGCTTCTAAATCTTGTTCTCCTCCATAGGTATCTCAATTTCCTTGGGCTTGGCCATCCCAAGAGCCTCAAAGCCCTTTTGTATCATTTTTTTTTCTTCTCATCTCTTCTTATTTACATGCATATCTTGTTTTTGTTTCTTTCTATTTCTACATTTAGTATTAATGATTTCTTGTTGTAGTATTGGGTTAAATGGTTAATGTAAGTTATTTTGTAGGATCAAAATCAATTTTTCATCCTTGGAAAATATTTGGAAGGTCATGGTAATCATTGAGCTACTTGGATTAGTTTTCTTATTCCAAAATCTAGATTTCTAGAACTCCTTTGTAGCAAAGAACAATAAATTTCTAATATTTTTTAGAGCATGATAACGAGCTTCAATAAAGTTGATTCCGCTTGAATTAGGTCACAAAAGAAATCTGTTTTATAACAAAATTTACCCCATTTCATTTTCACTTTATTAGGTTAGGCATTTGATAGACTTACTAGCTCACTAGTTCTCAAATTTATGGATTTTAGACTAGTAATTTTCCATTATTTAATAAATCTTTCCCATGTATAGATGAATTTGTGGATAGATACAAATAATAATGTGTGATGTTGCAAGAGATTATACATTGTAGGGAGACCTAATTTTGTTTGCCTCATCCAAGCCTCATCCACCCATGTCGTCAAAATCCACTAAAATCTCAATCTGAATTATTGTTTTATAAGCAAAAATTTCCATTTCCATTGAGCAAATCTACCCATCTTGAAACCCTTGCTTGAGTTTTGGGTAGTGTCCACCACCTCCATGCCTTATTCTTCCAATATACACCTTTCCCAAGCTCCATTCCACCTTCTAGACCACTTCCTAAGCTTTCGGCCTACTTTTTGTAATAAAACAAGAGATCTTGTAGACATCCTGTAGGAACTAGTACATCTTGTAGGCATCCTATACGAAATCCTCTAACAGTCTGTTTTGAGCCTGAATTGAAAAAAATCATCATTTAAGCTAGGATTGGGCCTCTACTTGAACTCCAAGCCATCAAAATCATTGTACCCCTCTTCCTCCATACCTGTCTCCCCTGCCAAAGAACATGGAAAGATTAGAATTTGCATTTATAAAATGAAAAGATAAAGAAAAATAGTTCTTTTTATTTCTTAATTAGCATATGCATGCAGTAGTTAATACTCCCAAGATCAGATTCCATTTTTAGTTAGTTTAAATAATCACATGTGATAAATAGGGTTAAGTTAGATTTCTTTTACATTTAGTTCATGATATTTGTGCAATTAGAATATGTTTCTTTCCTTGTACTTTATTTCTTGCAATAGGTTAGGGTTTCCATTTCGAGCAATTCATTTTCTGTAATTAGTTTAGGATTTGATTTCAGTACATGCACTCCATTATATCATGACAGGAAAGGAAGGGCACATTATATTCTGCACATATAGTGAAGATACCTCTTAAGTTTGTACAAACCCCATGTTGATAATTAAAGTCGGTAGCCTTGGGAGTTGTAACATTCTTGCTGCAATACCGAGGCTCATCACTTTTAGGCGTCACTGCTGGGGAGGTGTCAAAGTATGCATTGTTTTCTTCCCTATTTGAATCATTTCTTTTTACTTTGTGAAAAAAAAATATTCGCATTAGGAATATCTAATTTCAAAAGTAGAAAATTGCATTGCAATAAGTTTAGGATTTGATTTCAGTACATACACTCCATTACATCATGATAACAAAGGAATGACACATTGTATGCTACACATATAGTGTCGATACCTCTTATGTTTGTACGAACCTCGGGTTGATAATTAAAGTTGGTAGCCTCAAGAGTTGTGATGAGACTCATCATTGAGTAATTATATGGGCCTGAATTGACTTTAATTCACCTCCTAGCTCAGTCAAACCAACTATTCTCACAACTTATTGCATACTTTTGATTATATTTTGTTTATGAGATGAGTAGAATTGGATATTTTGCTTTGTGGTCTAATGTGCATGTAATGCAAGAATAAAAGATAAAATCAAGGAACTATAGTAAAGACCTTGGTAAAAACTCGAATGGAACAAAGGAGAGGAATTACAGGAGGTAAATCCTCCTCATTTACTACCCTTCCATTTGAACATCCTTGTTACACAGTAATTTGTCACTAGCCTCATATCCCCTTCTCTCGGATAAAGTCAGTCCCTGAGCGACATCTTCTCTGTGTCATACATCAAATAAATGTGTCCACAACTTCCTAGTAATTCAAGAAGATTAACAAATTCTCTTTAATCCCGAAGATTGACCATTTTTACCCATGTTTCAAGATCATCGCAAGTAAACCTCGTTCCGCTTGCAACGATTCTATGTAATGAACTAGAATGTCATGATATTGTTGCAGGGGTACATCTGTTCCCTGCGACTGTCGAATTTCAGGGCTCGACACAAATCCTCAAGATCTTTCTTGAGACGATAGCTCTGAATACACTATTTCCTTGCAATGTCATTGCTGTGTTTGAGTGTATGACATGCGACGATCCAGATATGGCGAATTAGTTCAAACATAATGCTTTTGGGTAGTTCTAGAATTGGTTGTTGGGTCAAGGAGGTTCGCCTTTCCTCCTTTGGGTTGGTGGTTCCACCTTTTGAGAAGCCTCCCTTGAGGATAAGCTCCCTCTCCCTCATTTATCAAGGCTCCTCCTCTTATAAAATCACGCCCCATTACTATGATCAGCTAGTTTTTGGTATGGAGCAAATTAGCTAGCCTTGGTGTGAGTTTGATAGTTTGCAGTGTGAATTGCTGATAGTTTAGCAATTGGTTGTGGATTGCATTAGCCTTGTACTAGTGCTTTTGAGTGTGAGAGAGAGTTATCATCTACTTGGGAGACCCTTTTGAGAGTGAATGCTTGAAAAAACATATCGGCTGGACCCTTCAAGAAATCTTGCGACATCAAGGTTCGATTGTAAGCTTTGCTTTTATTCACTTTAATACAATCAATGGTGATGTCGTATGTATTATGTAAAATATACTTGATAGCTTATGGTTCCTTGACTCTGTAAGTAAATAGATCATTGTTGTACTCTGTTATGTGTTCTGTTGTTCTCTTGTGTTTTTTTGGGTGAATCACTCAACGAGGAAAAGGAAATGATAGCTGAAGCGATGCAACGAAAGATCCATTGAACATCGATTTGAGGTAGGTTATTTCAACAATGACTATTTAAGAAAATTAGATGTTTTTTTGTCTTGCTGTGATTAGACCCACTCTAGTGCTAGAGGGTTTCCTCTGTTCGCAGAGGGAACATTTCCTACGTGCAACGGCAGATCGTTCACTGTTGGAATTTGTAGCTTCCCGCTAATGGGTGATTTGCATGCCCCTGGGCATGCTCATGCAATCAACATGTCTAAGGACTTTCTGATGACCTGCGTACCGTCCATGTGGGGCCTCTCCCCTTGTCGAGATAAACCAGTAAGAAAATATATGTCTGTGGAGTCAAACTCAATCTCCTACCCTCAAATGATGAATTTACTCTCTGTTGGGTTCCATGAGCGAATTAAGAATTCTAGGAGGTCTAATTACACTCTTGATAGTGGTGTTAGGAAGAATTTGAGCAATCCACAGTTCCGAAGAACCTACATGCATTGAGGATTTGTTGCCCGTCTCTCGTCATCAGCATCATGTGTGCTTTCTTGCCACGCAAATGCCATTTTTCACCCTACACATACAAACATTCTCTGATTAAAAAAATGTTTGATCCATTTTCATATGCCAAAATGATGTTAAAACATCACTTTTTTGTGTTTTACACGCTTGTCACAGATGTTTTTAAAACAGTTGTGACGATATGATTTTAGCAGTTTACAATTTCTCAGATCATCGCAAGAGTACATCACTCTCCTACGACGATGCGATTTTGGCTCGTTTGGAATTCACGGTCTTCGCAACTGTAAGAGGAACATCTACGATGACTGAGGCGACATGTTGAAACAAAAATCCTTCCCAAACTCAGCCAAAACCTATGAAATTATAGTTAAAATCACTCAAAACACAAAGGCAAGGGCTAGATACTTACTTGGAGAGAGTTTGGCACAAAATGGATCACCACAGCTATGGAAATCGACACCCAAATTCGCAAAGGTACACATTGTTTTGAGTTTTACCACGGTTAAAAACTAAAATACAGTAATTTATGTTTTTACCATATGCCTTATATAACTATTTTTTGGAATTTAGGGCTTTAAACTATAGTCTTTTTGGTTTTTACTATAGTTTTTAGGGTTTTGGTTATGGTTTTAGGGTTTTTGACTTAGGTTTTTCAAATATTAATCGTGTATCCTTGTATAATGGGTCTTATGCATGGGTTTCTCTGTGTAGGAACAGGTGTGTCAGATGTAGATACTGATCGATACATGCTTGGTAAATACCACAAAAATTTCTCACAAGTCCTCTTTAAGCTCTTTTTTGACTCATAAAATATGAAAATATTGCTGAGTATTTTTCCCTTTTTGACTTGTTAAAGAGAATAAAAATGGAGGTATGCTTTCAACTCTTTTCTGACCATTTAAACATGAAAATATGGCCAAGCCCTTGTCATTTTGAGTTAGTTCTTGGTTATGGAATGATGTGTCTCCAGTACGTTTTCTACTTTTTTGAACTGGAAACACTATTTACGAAAAGTACTCCTTGACTGAAATGGTCAAGTGGTTCTCTCGAGTATCGTTTTCTACCTTTTTGGGCTTGAGAGACACAAACTTACGAAAAAGGGCCCCCCCTTAAGTTTTTTTGTTTTTGTTTTTTTTGTTTTTTTTGTTTTGTTTTTTTGTTTTTTGTTTTTTTGTTTTGTTTTGTTTTTTTTTTTTTTTTTTTTTTTTCCTTTTTTTTTTTTTTGTTTGTTTTGTTTTGTTTTGTTTTGTTTTTTTTTTTTTTTGGGACTTTTTCAAACTCTCTAAACATGAAAAAGACTCTAAGTTTTACTTATGTCAGACTCGTTAAACCTTGATGACATCAGAATCATCTCCATGATGAGACCCGAGCTTCTCCTCCTTAGGGCTCTTCAAAATTTCACTAGGTTGGATTTGTCCGAAGAAAAAACTTATATGACAAGCATATGCTATCCCCTTCAAGCTTGTTTTTAAAAAATAATTGGGGTAGTACTTGCCAGCAATGGTGGGGGAAAATTTGGAAATCTTCCATTGGTTACTTATGGCAGCTAGTCGCTCTTGAAAATCGATACTTTTTCTTCTCGCAGGGTTTGGGATATCCTCACATTGTCATTGGCCTTCTGGGGTTTCAGTTTTCCATTTTGCCTCATTCCATTTGATCCTTGTTGTCTCTGCCAGACCTCCAATCTCTTGGTACTAACATGCTGCCGCATTTTGGAGTCATGTCACTGATATGTTCAAGAGTTTAATCCTTCTATAGTTTGCACCCTTACCTCCTCCTCTGATTCTCTATTTCATCCATCCTCATCTTGTTCCTTGTCTTGTGTCGTTGATGTGGGAAAAATTATGGCCCTCTTGCAACAGGTCGCTTCCTGTCGACACCAACTCATTATCTAGGAAGTTGATCAAGAGATTCCTTTCCGTACTTGTTATCGGGAAAACTAGTGTTTGTTCAGAGCTACTAGTCCCACTAAGACGGGTAGCTATCTTAGAAAAAAACAAACTAAAGTCACTTGTGTTTTCCCTTATGAGAAGTAGATGATAGAGAAGCAGAGAGTACTAACCTCAGTCTTTCGCTTGACTCCTTCCTTGTTTCATCTCCCCTTTGATAGATCTTTGTTGCTCCTTCCTCGCTTGTCCCACTTCAAAGAACACCTGTAGAGTCAAAGAAACATAATACCATCAAAGCATAGAGATCTACAATCATAAACAATATAGGATCATATATATATTGACCATACAAATGCATATATCAACTCAGACATAGAAGAATATGGAGGAAAACTCAAATATATTTATTGATAGAAGTAGTAGAAGAGAGGACTACAACCCATTGATTTGACCCAACACCATCCTCCCAGCATGAAAGCCCTTCTTCACCTCATGAAAAGCTAGATCACCCAACATTATGATGTTCCATAAAGAAACCAATAGCACTTCCTTACAAGATGCAAAATTCCAGCCCCTGGACCTCTAGGATGAGGGATCCATATATAGATGTTTGTAGGTGGGTGAGTCAGCTTCTGGGTTTTTGATTAGTGTCATTTCTCTGATAGTTCTCAATTCCTCTTGGAGATTTCATGATCTCTTACTCATCCCTGGGCGAATTCAGAGAGGCAAGTGTCACAAGAGAAGTTTCTGGAAGATTCCATGATCATCCACCTTGCAAACTGTCTCTGCCATTTGTCCACTCTCGCCTATTGCACCCCATAGAATGGATTTTCAGTATGAATCACACCTCCAGTGTGCATTAGGTGGGATGCATTGCACTTTGACCATGGAGCAGGTGAGATGTTCTAGTTTTGACCAGTTCTGAGCAGTTTTTCATGGAGAAATTCTGGGAGATGATGTAATCAGCTGACCTTGTTCCTTTAGGGTATGAAACAAAAATTTTAGGGACTTAGAAGCCATTGTTTTATGGACATATAAGATTTGGGTTGTAGTGCCGAAATATGTTTATAATAGTTAACCCCTAAAGAATGAGGTTGTAAATCTTTTGATGTCGGGTGAAATGCTTTATCATGAGGATCCGAGGTTTTTCGAACTGGAAGGTGACCTGTAATAAGATACAATACAATACATTATCTTCATAATATTTTCATGATCTCGCTGAGGTGGGCATTCCCATGCTTAGATTTATAAATTCATTTCCATGTACATTGGACAGACAACCATTTGTATGGCAGACTGATGATTTTGGTAGAGCCATCATCCTTTGGCTTGGATGATTATCTATGTAGCTATGATGTACATTTGATGTCTTTATTTTCCTGAATATATCGCAGCCCGGATGGATGAAAGTAGATCCAAGGTCTTCAAACTCGTTCAATCTTCACCCAAAGTACAAGTCCATCCATGTGAAAAGATGTTCTAAAGTCGAACATGGAAAGACATCGCCTGATTACCAGCCAATGATGTAAGTTGTTAAC
>APFE031347259.1:96157-107609 GCA_000404065.3 Pinus taeda
ATCAGTGTTGGAAGATGGAGAGTTGAAGTTGGAAAAGATACACACTAGCCAGAATCCTGCAGATATGCTAACAAAAGTTGTAACTAGGGAGAAACTGAGAATATGCTCAGTTTCAATTGGTCTTTAAGGATGACGATGAATATCAGAAATAGTCAGGTCCAAAGAGGAGTAATTTTCTAGCAAATGAAGTAGTGATGGAGTTGCTACAATCATTCTCCAAGTGGGAGATTGTTGGGTGTGGAGCATGATTGTTCAGAGGTCTTTGTTTCAGCAGGATGTATACCCCAGGAAGTTTGTACACCCCTCCACATGGGGGGGTGCGGGGGGGACTTTTCCCCCCTGCGGGGGTTTGGGGGGGGCGATCCCCCCCGGCTGGGGGTTCTGGGGGCCAGCGGTCCCCCAGCAAGGGTTTCAAGGGTAGCGTCCCCAAAGCTAAAAACATATGTAAAATTGCCTTGTAAAAGTATAGTAATTTCTAGTCAATCTGGGCCATTCATTAGACTGATGATCTAACGGTAGAAATTATGTTTAGTTTATGGTTTTTTTCCCTAGAAGGAGACCCCTCTCTTTGTATGAGGGCATTGTATTTGAGGCTGTGTAATAGATGTGTATTCTCCAAGTGAGAAGTAGAGAGGTGAGACTATGAGTGAAAACAGAGGATATTATAGTGGATTTGCTGTAGGTTGTGCCTCTTAATTTTGCTAGATAATAGAAAGGAAGGACTGACTGTTCGGGGTGGACATAGCCCAAACTGGGTGAACCACATATATCTGTGTCTCTTTGGTTTTATGCATTTTCTGTGTTTATACTTATGAAATATTCTATGTGTTCCATTGCTCATATAATTTTCTAACAGACCCGATCTTCTCCTCCCTAGGGCTCGTTAAAATTTCACTAGGTTGGATTTGTCCGAAGGATGAACTTATATCGCAAGCATACTTTATCCCCTTCAAGCTCGTTTTTCAAAAATAATTGGGGTACTTTCCAGCAATGGTGGGGGAAAATTTGGAAACCTTCCATTGGTTACCTACGACAACTAGTCGCTCTTGAACATCGATACTTTTTCTTCTCGTCGGGTTTGGGATATCCTCACATCATCATTGGCCTTCCGGGGCTTGCAATTGCAATTTTGAATCATTCTATTTGATCCTTGTTGTCTCTGCCAGACCTTTGATCCCTTGGTACTAACATGCTACCGCATTCCAGAGTTGTGTTACTGATATGTTCAAGAGTTTAATCCTTCTGCAGTTTGCACCCTTACCTCCTCCTCTGATTCTCTGTTTCATCCATCCTCATCTTGTTCCTTGTCTCATGTCATTGATGTGGGAAACATTATGGCCCTCTTGTGACAAGTCGCTTCCTGTCAACACCAACTCATTATCTAGGAAGTTGATCTAGAGATTCCTTTCGGTACCTTGGGGCTTGCATGCCTCAATGGCAAGTTCTTTGTGCTCGAGGACATGCTTGCATTATTGGTCTTCTATTGGGTGATTCCATAGGTGTTCAACTTCAGATCATTCTTCACACTTTGTGGATTGTACTGGCAATACCTTGAGAACCATTGACATTATTGGTGGTATCTCTTGCACTCGTTAACAGTTTACATCATTGGGCGGTAATCAATTGATTTTCTAGTATGCTCGACTTTAGCACATCTATTCGCATATTAGAAAGTGTACTATGATTGTTTGGGACTCAAGATCCCGGACTAAGATTAGATAAGTTCAGGTTGCGTGGATTGGTACATGATTGCATACATGACTCTTTGATTGGATGGTTGTGACCATACCTAAGTCTTTTTGGATGGCTGCGACCATACCTCTATTTTTATATGGTCTTATTAACTGGATGGTTGTGTCCATACGACAAAACAAGTCTATCTGGTTTTTGGATGGCTGCGCCCATGCCTAGACTACATGTATTTCTTTCACTGTTAGAGATATCAGTTGTACTTGCACTTGCAACCTCTCAGTGATGGTGGTCGGGTTCAGTTATGATTTCATAAAGCATTTCACCCCTCCCACTCTCTCAGCCTTCATGCTTTAGGGGCATCTATTACATAGTAATTTGTCATTGGCCTCATATCCCTTCTCTCGGATAAAGTTAGTCCCTGAGTGACATCTTCTCTGTGTCATACATCAAATAAATGTATCCACATCTTCCCAATCTTTCAAGAAGATTAAAAAATGCTCTTTAATCCTGAATATTGACCCTTTTTACCCATGTTTCAAGATTTTCGCAAGTAAACCTCATTCTTCTTGCGACGATACTCTTTAATGAACTAGAATATTGTGACCTCGTTGTATGGGTACATCTATTCCCTGCGACGGTGAAATTTTAGGGCTCGATGCAAGTCCTCAAGATCCTTCTTGTGATGATAGCTCTGAATACACTGTTTCCTTGTGATGTCATCACTGAGTCTGAGTGTATGACTTGTGTTGATCCAGATATAGCGAATTAGTTCAAACAAAATGCTTTTGGGTGGTTCTGGAACTGGTTGTTAGGTCAAGGAGGTTCGCCTTTCGTCCTCTAGGTTGGTGATTCCGCCTTTTGAGAAACCTCTCTTGAGGATAAGCTCCCTCTCCCTCATTTATGGAGACTCCTCCTCTTATAAAAGCACTCCCCATTGCTATGATCAGCTAGTTTTTGGTATGGAGCAAATTAGCTAGCTTTGGTGTGAGTTTGATAGTTTGCAGTGTGAATTGTTGATAGTTTAACAATTGGTTGTGGATTGCCTTAGCCTTGTACTAGTGCTTTTGAGTGAGAGAGAGAGTTATCATCTACTTGGGAGACCATTTTAAGAGTGAATTCTTGAAGAAACATACTGACTGGGGACTTCGAGAAAGCTTGCGACATTAAGGCTTGGTTGTAAGCTTTGCTTTTATTCATTTGAATAAAATCAATGGTGATTTCCTATGTCTTGTGTAAAATATACTTGATAGCTTATGTTTCCCTGACTTTGTAAGTAAATAGATCACTGTTGTACTTTGTTATGTGTTTTGTTGTTCTCTTGTGTTGTTTCAATTGAATCGCTCAACGAGGAAAAGGAAACAATAGTTGAAGCGGTGTAACAAAAGCTCCATTGAACACCAGTTTGAGGTAGGTTCTTTGAACAATGATTGTTTAAGAAAATTAGCTGTTGTTTTGCCTTGCTATGACTAGATCCACTCTAGGGCTAGAGGGTGTGGAGTATCAAAGAAGGTATGTTTTGATGGTTATTTCAGTATCTTTTCATCAGAACTTATAAGCCTTTTTGCATTATGAACTTAGAAAATAATAAAGAATTATAACCAAACATGTGAGATTAATATAGAACACTGACAATTGTCGTTTCCATGTACAGGAGGGAGGAAAAACGAAAAGTGGCCATCCTAAAGGAAAAGACAAAGATGAATTAACTACTGTCCCTTCGACGGGAGACCGCATGCAAACCAGATCAAAACGGACCAACCTAGGAAAGGAAGCGGAGATACCAGCTCGGCACAGAAAAGAGAAGGAGTAACTCAGGATTAACGATTCTACGAATCCCTCAGGATCCTTGACCCTGAGGGATCACTGTTTTATCTATTTATGCATCTAGATATCTCCGTCGTCATCCTTATATAAGGGATAGCATTGTTAGCTAGAAGGAGATGCTTTTATGTAATTTCTTTTAAAAAAGATCAAGACTATGATCATTACGTCCTGTTAAGACTTGCGTTACTGTAATTTTACTTCATGCATTAATACAGACTTGCTTACTCTTTTATCTTTGAGCCTGGATCAACCTTAAGCGGTGTACCCCTGGAGGCTAAGGGCCCGGCCCTAGAGGACACTTGCTCTTGTACCATTACGCGTGGTTTCTGTGTGGTTTGCCTATCGACGTGATCTGGTAATCTGTCGTGTTTTATAAAGTTTATGTCACATGCTCTGTTGTATTTAACCCATTTAATGTTCCTGCAAACAAAAGTGTTGTATTGACGCTGCATCACGTTACTATTTCTTTAAGTGTTGGTATAATACAATTAATCTCTATAGGATACTGTTGTTCTATTACATAGTTTTTTTGTTATGCGATTATGCCTTAGCATTACAAAATTTATCTTGGAAATTATAATTTTATATGATTATTGAATCCTTGAATATTACCGTTTTCATCTTGAGATGCAATCGTATGATTTTACTTAGAGCGATAACGGAATCAGACTAAGCATGTCATGTTTATATGGTTTTCAGTGCTGTTCCATCTTGGATCCGTAGGCAGTGATGTTCCATAGTGTGTGTACATCTTTAAGAATGAAGGATTGATGTTTGAATTGGTGTGATTGAATAGATTCATAGCTTGTTGAACTTAGTTACTGCTCGATTCCTTAAGTGTTGTTCCGATTCCTTAAGTGTTGTTTCATTTCCAAATCACTGTTTCATTTCCAAATTGCTGTTCCATTTCCGAATTGCTATTTCATTTCCGAATTTCTATTCCATTTCGAGTTGTTGTTCCATTTTAAGGTTGCTGTTCTATTTCATTGATGTTCTCTTTATCTGCCGTTTCATTTCTTATTTGTTAAGGACGATCTCAGGCTGTATTGAGCATCGGCATGTGCTACCTGGTTCCTAGACCCCTGATATATTCTCCAATTTCTTTTCCATCAGTTTCTAAAGGGATGGGTTATTGCTACCGAACCCTTGAATGATGCATTACTTCATATCTGAGTGTGTGATTTGGCCTTTGAAATATTTAAGTTGTAGACACGCATCAATTTACTTTTGTAGTTTCAAAACAACTGTACTACGAGCATTACTCTGACAAACACTAAGCCTCAGACTGAGACACTCTTTGAAATAGCAAAACGTTCCCGGATTGACATATTAATGTGAGGTAACTAGAGGTGAAAGAGACCCTTTTTATAGCTCCACATTTTGGCGTCGTTGCCGGGGAAAGAGTGTATCCATTTGTTCTTTCTTTTAGAGTAGTGTACGAACCTGCTAGGGAAGAATTGGGTTTTGAAAACGAAAGGTAAGAACCTACGTGTGGAGCATGTAAAAGCCCTGCTCCTTTGCCCGCTTTCCTGCAGATTTACTGCTATCTGCTTAAGAAGGATTTAGTAGTTAAATTGAGTGCATGACTAAGCAGAAAAAGCCAGAGAAAAATTCCAAACCTTTACCAAAGCCAAAAAAAGCTAAGGGGCCGGTGACCCTTGGTCGATCAACCTTCATAGACGAAATCTATAAGAAAGCCAATCTCAGCCCTTAGTAGGACCCAGGAAAGTTACTTCCAAATAGCCTACTAGCTCCCTTCAGGCCACAAGTTCACCATCTGTATCCTTTTTTGAGGTGCATAGTCAAACTGACAAACAGGACTTTCAAGAAATTGAAAATTCTATTCCAGAACTATTGCAGGAAGGGAATTTCAGTAATCTTTGTGAAGGAGAAGGAGAGACAGGGGAAACTGAGGAACCGAGATCTCCTCTTAGGATAACTCAGCCATTGAGTAGCCCAGACAAAGGGAGTGAGGAAAAAATTACCATTGAAGGGACCCAATCTCCTCAGAAAAAAATCCCAGATAGAGGAAGTGCTATTAAAGCTGTTCCTGTCAAAGCCATTCCCTCTCAACCTAGGAACACCCTCTTAGATATTCCAGAAGGTTATTGGCATATATTTGACCAAATGGCTCAAAATCTGCCAAAAATACAAACCTCTACATTACAATACCCCATAGTGGATTCTGCAGAAAATGCCCCCATGAAAGAAATCCCCCTTCAACATATCCCTACATTTCACGAGCTTACATCAGAAGACCCGGATGCATTTTTATTTGAATTTGATGTACTGTGCAGGGGATATGATTACACCACTGACCCCCAGAAACTAAAACTGTTTCCCTCTACCTTGAAAGGGGATGCTTTAAGATGGTTTATGGGATTAGGTGGTGGGGTTATAAATAACTGGGACAAGTGAAAGAATCTTTTCTAAAAAATATCAAGACTATTGCAGGTCTAGAGAATTGAAAGATGAAATATTCCAGATGATAGCTAGACCAAACTAAACACTAGAAGAGTATGTGGAACGTTTCCAGTATAATCTACAAAGATATCCCTATGCATCACTGCCTTTACCCGATAATGTGTTTAAAACAACATTAATAAGGGGCATGAAAGAACAATGGATCGAAACATTAAGCATTATGGGAAAAGGGGATATTTATCAGGAAAATTTTGCTGCCATAATTGATTTATGCATCAGGAGTTTGAGAGGTAGTACACGAATCAAACCAGCAGACCATGATCGGTTTGTAAGAGAAAATAAAATCCCATCAGAAGGAGTAACGCGTGTGGAAATTGGAAATTTATTAGAAAATTTTAAAACTGATATACTAGGGACACTGAATACACAATTGGACGTTTTGCAGGCCAAGCAAAATAAAATGGAGGCAGAACAAATTTTGGCAATCTTTTGCCCCAGATGCAGGAAGAAGCATAGCCATAAGGAGTGTCCACTAGATGCAGTCCAAACATGTGCCATCTGTACAAGGGATCACTCTACGGAAAGTTGTCCCTCACTACCTGGACTGAAAGCAGTATATAAGGAGGCAGAAGAAGAGCCAGAAGTAGTGTATTTCCTCAACTAGTGCCGTTAGTGGCAGTCGCGACAAACTGGTATTTTTCCAGACCCAGCTTCTTCTTTTTAGTCTTCGCAGTATAATGCTCAATAGTATAATACATGGCAAAGTCAATTTCAGTCTCCATTTCCAAACTGGTCACCACAGTCATATCCTTCTGCAAACCTGTGGCTGAATCAGATGAGCCAATCTGGTTGGTCAAATCCTCCTTATCCCCCACCATATTGGCAAAACAACCCATACCCACCACAATGGACTCCCCTTACTTCACAAAAACTCAGCCTAGCAGACTAACTGGTAGAGACCAACGCATCAGCCAGTAGGAAATATCCCTCTCCCTCAACCTACACTGCCAGCTTTATAGCAAAATCCCCAGTCTAATCTGAGACCGCAACTCCCAGCCCAACCCAACCCCAACCCAAATAACAGACCGGTCCAATCTCTCCAAATCCTAGAAACACTAGAAGAAGGACCCGATTTGAGGGAGTATAATGATCTTCAGCTAAGATCTCGGTGTATTATTCAAATTGAGGGAAATAAAACAGTTCAGATTGAAGATCAGTTACCTAGAGAACATCTGTCACATGAAGAGGATGTGAATAAAAAACAAACTCATAATCAAGCAACCACATCCTCTCTCCCATTCCCAGAACGATTAGTCATACCTCGACCTATACAACAACCTGATTTTGACATTCTGGGAGAATTGCAAAATTTGTACATAAAAATTCCATTCCTCCAAGCCATTCAAGACATTCCGATATACGCAAAAACTATTAAAGAATTGTGCATAAAAAGACCAAGGAGGAATATAATAAATAATCCAAGAGTTCACGTAGTCGGCACTTTATCTGACTTATTATCAGGAAAGGAAACACCCATTAAGTATGAAGACCCAGGAAACCCAATAGTAACTGTCCAAATTTATGGTCAAACCCTGCCTAATGCCTTAGTTGATCTTGGAGCTGCAATCAATATCTTAACAACCGCTACTTGCCAAAAGCTAGGCATTACATCTGTAGAACCCACCTCCACTTTGTTAGAATTGGCTGACCGATATATGGTTAGGCCATAAGGCATACTACAAGATGTCATGGTCTCGGTTGACTCCTGGGAATATCCAACCGATTTTCTGATAATAAATCCTAAAACCTGACTTGATGGACATCCATGGATCTTAGGAAGACCTTGGCTCGCTACCGTTGATGCCTATATTGACTATCGGCAAGGGAACATGATCATAACCAGGGGGTGGATATCAAGAATTTAGTGCTATATCCCCCAGCACAGCCAAGTATCACAATAGTCAAAACTAATAGGCGCCCTGTATCATATCTTACTGATAACATTAGATCTCCATTAACTATACAAGAAGCACTTGAGTTCAAAGACCAAACATAAGATGATGCCATCAGTAATTTCATTAGTCAAACTGAACTCACATCTCGTACTCAATGTCATATGATAAAAGCAACATTTGATAATGAATTACAAGAGGACCCTCTGAAAGATACACATGATCACACAATTCCTGTCACTTCTGTTGCAAATAGTAAAATTGTGGAAATTGAACCCGGAAAAACCTTAAACATTAACGCCAACCTCACATCCGAACAAGAAACAAAGCTCATCCATATGTTAAGGAAATATAAAGAAGCATTTGCATGGGGCTACCCTGATATGAAAGGACTTGACCCCCAATTATGTACACACCACATTTACATAGAAAATGATGCAAGACATGTTAGGTAGCCTCAGAGAAGACTAAATCCTCATCTAAAAGAAGTATTAAAAGCCGAGCTTCAAAAACTTTTAGATGTTAACTTTATCTATCCTATCTCTGATAGTAAATGGGTCTCCCCGCTTGTGGTGGTACCAAAAAAGAATGGGAAATGGAGAATCTGCGTGGACTACAGGGAGCTAAATAAAGAAACACAAAAGGATCACTTTCCTCTCCCATTCATCAACTAAGTATTAGACACTTTGGCAGGGAAGAAATTCTTTTCTTTCCTTGATGGCTTCAGTGGGTATAACCAAATACAGATTACCCCTAAAGATCAGGACAAAACTACTTTTACTTGTCCTTGGGGAACATTCGCCTACCGAGTTTTGCCTTTTGGCTTATGCAATGCCCCTGCCACATTCCAAAGGGCTATCCTTCACATTTTTGCAGACCTAATAAATGAAGGACTGGAAGTATATATGGACAACTTTACTCCATACGGAGATGAGTTTGATCCAACACTGGATACGCTAGAAAAAGTCCTACAATGTTGCATTGCTACCAGGCTTTGTCTAAGCCATGAAAAATGTTACATGATGATGACGGAGGGACTTATTTTAGGACACTATATTTCAGCAGCTGGCATTAAGGTAGATCCAACCAAAATCCAAATACTTTTGCTTATTCCTACTCCTACCCCTCAAAAAGAGAGAAATGTGAACGTGCTTTCAGGGATCTGAAAAAGCTCGTATCTACAGCCCCAGTCCTTCGAGGACCAAATTGGGATTTGTCATTCCAGATATCATCTGATGCCTCAGACACAACCACTAGACTAGTCCTTGGATGTGAAGAGGATAGAAAACCATATGAAATTTATTACATTAACAAAAATCTATCCCCTGCTGAATTAAACTATACTGTCACCGAAAAAGAATTTCTAGCCGTTATACATGCTGTCAATAAATTAAGACATTACATTACTGGATATCCTGTTATCTTGTACACAGATCATTCTGCTATAAAATATTTAGCAAACAAGCCTGTCACAAATGGCAGAATAACTAGATGGCTGATTTTATTGTAGGAATTTGATATTACAATCAAGGATCGACCTGGGAAAGAAAACCCGGTAGTTGATTTCCTCTCAAGAATGCCAAAGCCAGTTGATGCAGCAAGAGTTGAAGATCAATTTTCGGATGAGCATCTCTTTGTTGTTGCTATTCAAACACCCTGGTATGCTGATGTTGCCAATTACCTAGCAGTAGGTAAGTTACCAAAGCATCTAACCCCTAATGAGTGAAAACAGATTGTTCAGCAAAGTACTATATTTTCTTGGATTGGGGGCTATTTGTTTCACACAGAGTCAGACATGCATATCAGGAGATGCGTTCAAGAGGATGAAATTTTTGACATATTGAAAGCCTGCCATGACCAACCATGTGGTGGATATTTCACTGACCGCAGGACTGGACATAAAGTGTTACAAACAGGGTATTATTGGCCCACAATTTTCAAAGATGCAAAGAAATTTGTCCAAGAATGTGACAGTTGCCAGAGAGCGGGATACCCTAGTCAGTCGGATGAGATGCCTTTGACACTACAACTAGTCATCAAACAATTTTAGCGATGGGCTCTTGATTTCGTGGGACCAATCAACCCACCATCAAACCAGAAAACATACATTTTGGTGGCAACAGAATATGTCACCAAGTGGGTTGAAGTAGAGGCATTGCCAAGAGCCACAGAAGAATTTGTTATATAGTTCCTGTTCCATCTATTTGTATGTTATGGCCTTCCAAGAGAGATAATTACAGACGGTGGACCATAGTTTGCTGGAAACAGAATAGCTGCAACACTCAACAACTATCATATCCAGCATAAAATTACTACTCCATATCACCCACAAGCAAATGGGCAAGTAGAAAGCAGCAATAAAATAATAGAAACAATTCTAACAAAAACTGTTGCATCACATAGACGTGATTGGGCTATCAGACTACCTAAAGCACTGTGGGCTTATAGAACAACATGGAGAAGCACCACTGGTGACTCACCTTATCAGCTAACATTTGGAAAACAACCTATTTTTCCCATAGAATTCGAAATCCAAACATTACGAACAACACATGAAGTTGGTTTAGATCTAATTGAGGCACAGACAAATCAACTACAACAGATCAATGAGTTGGATGAAATTAGGCTCTCTACACTTCAACATATTACCCTGATACAACAGCAGAGAGCTAAATGGCATGATACTCTCATTAAAAATAAAGTCTTCCATGAAGGAGACTGGGATCTTCTGTACGACTCTAGGTTTTAGGACTTCCCCGGGAAACTCCAGACTCATTGGCTGGGACCATATGAAATCCAGAAAGTACATGACAATGGTACCCTTACCCTAATTACTATTGATGGTTCTGGATATGCCTTTAAGGCAAATGGCCATCGAGTCCGTAATTCACTAAGGAATTTACTTTTCTTTACAATCTGTACATAACTTCTTGAGTTACTTTTGTACATTTCTTTGAAACAAGTTTTGCTACCTTTGTTGTTCCTTTTCCAAAAGGAACAACATTTGTGAGTTTTTGTTGTTCCTTTTCCAAAGGAACTGTCATGCGGAAAGAGTTATTTTTGCAGACAAACCTAACCTCCCTAGGAGTCTAAGACTCTCTAGTGACAAACAAACCAAACAAGAGCAATCCTTCTCTAAACATACATTATTCTATGAGAAACCAAGTGTTTTCCGATCTTACCTTAGGTCCAATGCTTGTTGTAGCAGTCCAGCCTTGCTGATCCAGATGAGCTCCTCCTTCACTTTAAGACCTGCATACAGTAACAAAGCAAACGATTACATAACACCTGAATATTTCACAAAACAAAGCATATTCATCACATAGACCAAGGAGTACATGAAATAATTCATTAACAACAAATCATTGAGAAGAATGGACTATTTGTATTAAGGAAACAAAAAAGGAACCATTACAACCTGAGCCTTGGTGTTGTGCAAGCTCCTCCCAGGGTCCAACAAGAGATTTCCTCTACTTTGACAAGCTCACCCACTCCCAATATGGCAACAGGAAAGGATGGTAATCTCTCCTCACAAGTTAACAATGGAAGTCCTAATTCCA